>JADWQD010000009.1:1191641-1407414 GCA_016110215.1 Capronia americana
GTCTCGAAGTCATTTGAGGCTCCTGATGACGAGGTTACTCGACGAGGCGTCCTCCGAGCTCGCGAGTATGGCACCGCACCATAGTGGTCTGCCCAGCTTTACAACACCAGCCGGGAGCATGAAAACGTGTATATACCGAGTATAGATTGCATTGTTGTTTTCAAGTGCGAGACGCGTTGCCGGGGCCTGGTTTTCATGTCGCGCGACACACCGAGCTCGCCAGAGAGAGCACCAAAGCCATTCACTCCTTCCGCTCATACTACTTTTTATCGTCGTTGGTTCGGTAGGCATGAAATGATCCAGCCTCTTTTTGAAGTCAAGTTGCTAAATTAGTCGCGGTGTGAGTGTTCGCCAGATAGTTTTCTACCGTCCTTGGAGCCGATCAGGTTGTGGATCCTTCCTGAGTCGCTGGAGACTGTATCTTGGTTAGCTGAGAAGGGGCGCTTGTGCTTACCCTTGGCTGCGAGCTCCTTCGTGGGTGGCTCCTACTCTGTTGAAGAATGGCCAACAATTTAGACGATAAACCAACCATTCCCGCAGCAGCGCTATCCCAACAGGAGACAGACGTACATACCAGTACACCAGAGTGCCTTCCCACATAGACGTGCCTTTCGTAGACGAAGTGTTTCGTCCGCTTTCCCCTGCGTCTCTTCTTCTCTCCTCATCCACAGCACTCACAGTCTGAACAATGTGTCTCTCTATGCTGTCCTCTTCACTCTGTCTCCTAGACTGCTGGTGTATGAACATATCTCCTTGTTCCTCCCAACCAATGCCATCCGATGAGTACCTACTCGTCTGGATGTTGCACCAACTTGGTCTGCAATCGAAGGCTTGCACTTTCAAGGCTGGTAGGTAGTACACCAGCTCAAATCTTGATACACGTCGCTAAAATGGCCTGCAGTTATGCCCTTTCACCCTGCAGTCGGCGTCGCCTCCTTTTACTCCCTTCCGTCCTTTCACGTTTTTGGCAGTGTATGTTCGAAGTCAGGGTACACGACAGATGCCGTTTCAATAGCTCATCATTCTTCGAATACCAAATTCGCTTCCGGAAGATTCTTTGGTGAGTTGGTTCTCCAACTGACGCCAAGGAGGAATAACAGTTACGACTTTCAGAGCCTTCGGGCAATGAAGAAGTCAAACCTATCTGAGGCCCTGGGCTCTTTATAGTCCTTGTAAACTTCGTAAGCCTTTGGTCTGACGGGACTTTTTGAAACATCCTTTTAGGCCACTGCTCGAACCGGTTATGTTGGGAAAGACCGACCGAACAGTGTCTTTTCGGATTTCTGGGTTGCAAGACTATTCGTGCGTCGAAGCGCGGTACCAATGGTACGTCTCGGCGAATCCACAGAGGAAGCTTTTTTGCTAACGATTCAGCATGCAAGAACAGGCATCCGAAAGATCTGAACAAAAGAATCCACCGGTACCAGACGACGTACTCACATCCAGCAAGGCTTCAGATTGGGACGCTTTCTGATAGGTGGGTAATCCATGGAAGAGAAAGTCAAACATGAGATGCGGGCGTACCATTGTTGTTCGCTTTGAAGGTCGAGGGAGAATGGAGTATGGGTCTAGCCACCGCAGTAAGCTGCTAGTCATGGATTTCCAATAAGATTCTGCTCCCTCTGTCTTCGACCATAGCAAGTTCCAAGTTGGGCACGGAGAGTGGAAAAGGTCAAGGATAAGAGAGTATCGTACCTTGGACTCCGCAGTTGTAAAAGCGGCACGCTCTGGGCGAGCGGCACGTGAGCTCCGGGTGGTTTTTCCAGCGCCAAGCCGGAGCGCAGCATCTTCCACTCGGTGAACTCCCTGGCGGTGTCGTGTCTGCCCCTCCTTTGACCTTGCGACTGCATGCGCTTCCCAAAGAGAATTCATACTCCTGATCGCGCAGCCATACTGATGGCCTCCCCGGTATCACGTATTCGATAATTGAAGCGAACAATCCACAAGATGAAGTTGGTGCTATCGACGTCGTATGCATTGCCCCCATAGCAGAGCCTCACACGACCGGTGATTGCTGATCTACATGAAGAAACTTAATGTGCTCGGGACAATCAGTGGTACGGCGGCCGCTATTCTCGAAGTCCAACGTCGAACTCATAAACTCTCTCCGCGCCAATTTTGCCTCCTTCCAACACCATTCCTCCAGTAGCACGACCCCCGAGTCCCCATACCCTGTATGGACGACGCAGGAAGGCGATACGCTGTATGTGCCTTCATGGCGTCCGACACCGCTCACAGAGCCTCGAGACTCCTACGATGTTACCTGCAAACTGTTCTTCCTCCCCGGGATTCCGAGTAACCGGCGGTGTCGGCATACCAAAGAGGCTATTGATCTTGTATTAAAAGAGCTGGGCATCGACCGGATCGATCTGTTGATCGTGTCCTACCCGGGCGTGAGTTTTGACGCCGACGACGAAGAAGATATATCTGCGGATGAAGACGAAAGCGCCGGGAGCAACGAGTCCGAAGGATTGGATGCACAAGTCAAGACGTGGCAGGTGCTGGAATCGTTGCACGAGCAGGGTGTCATCTCCCAACTCGGCCTCTCCGAGTTCAGTTCTGACCGGCTGGCCAAATTCTTGCCCGAGGTCAAGGTACGTCCGTCAGTCGATCAGATCAACGTCAAGGATTGTTGCGTCGTGCCCAAATCACTCATCATGTATGCCAAGGAGAACAAGATCGAGCTCCTCACGCATGCGGATTGTATGGACATCTTGCCTCCGGGGACGACGCGGGAATTGCTGGGACCCGGTAAGGATGGTGCTGGCATTATCGCTGCCACGCCAGACGCTGGGAGTGAAGACCCCGGCTTGAAGGGCGACATTGAGCCCCAGTGGGTGATCAAGTATACCGCCGTGGTCAAGAACCGGGGCGTTATCGAGAACAAAGGGTATTTTGCCGTTGCACAGTTGGGTAGTTGCATCGAAGAGAAACCAATCGACGGAGCAGCGTCGTGACAACTGGCATTGTTCAGCATGATCTCGAATCAGCATGGCGTTGGATCGGGTCCGTCAGGTATCGTTGTCGGTCGTTATATTCGTTCCATTGAAGCATCATCGAAGCCGTGCTCAATAGTGTGGGCGCGCCGTGGTTGGCGTAGACTTCTTCCCAAGAGTTTCCTCTTGACGCCTTCATCCAACCATGCTCCTCTTTCTCCCTCTCAGTCTCACCTCGTCCAGCCTCTTCAGCACGACGTTACTCCCCTTGAAACTCCCCCGATAGCCCTCCTGTCCTTGTAGCACCTCTGCGTCAAACCAACCTTCCTGTCGCGGGTGTGTGGATCCAAACGCCCGTTCCAGCACGTACAGATCTACCGCCCGATCCTCGTCTTGAACCGACTGTGTTGCCAGCCCAAAATCGATGAGGACAATTTCACCCGCCAGGTCCGGCGGCAATGGCACTGGCGTCGGCTTTGTGTCTGCGTCTTCTCGCCCGTGCTCGGCGCCGGTGATTCCATTCTGCTGAAGCGCGGAAAGCGGTCGAATCATGATATTACTGCTCGTCAAATCCCCATGCACGACACCCCCCTTGGCATGCATCGCGCCCACAGCCCGTCCAATCCTTCTCAACAGCTTCTTAACCTCCTCCTCCTGCGCGGCAATGTCCTCCCGTACGCCCTGAGCGTCTCGATCCAGACTCTTCACCCACACGTCCCACTCCCTCAACAGCTCCTTCACGCTCTTCCCCTCAATCCATTCCATGAGTAACCATGCGCCCTGGCCTTGGGCTTGGGCTTGGGCTTGGCCACCATTGCTCCTCGCGACGGCCCTCTGCTCGCCGCCGCCGCTCGGGCCTTTGACTTTCCTCGCGACATCCCACTCTAGGCTCAACACGGCGGGCACACTGACTCCACTGGCTGCTGCGCCCAAGCCGCTCAACTTGACCAGGATCCTCGCTTCGGCCAGGACGCGCTGCTTGGTCAGTCGCGCGTCGAGGGTCGGGTGACGGTAGGATTTGGAGGGGCGGAATTTCAGCGCCGCCGGCGTGGCGGGGGAGAGGAAATGCGTGCGGTAAAGAAGGGCTTCGGCACCCTGGGTAATTAGACTTGGCGGGGATGATGTGTTTGTGAAGGGGGCGGGGAGGGAGAGCGGGAGGGTTTCCTCAGGCTCTTGGACAGCCTGGGTGGTGGTGAGTATGGGAACGTCGTCGCTGGAGGCGGGTTGTGTGTTGGCGGTTGTCATTGTTGAAGCCAACCCGCCGCACTCGCCGGGTTGGACGTTTGTAAAAGGGCACCTAGGTAGAGTTGAGGTCGGGAGTATGGGGACTAGATCATGAGGGAGTCCGCATCTGCATCTCTCATGGCACCTACAGATTTCGAAGAACGTTACGGGTACGAGGTACTTCACGAGCGTATCAGTGTATGTCTGCTCACGATCGCCAAGCGGAGTGAGTGCTACTGTGATTGATTGTACCGAAACTTATCCGGAAAATAAATCAGACCCACCTTGTAGAGTCTGGGATTCGAGTTCTTGGACTATTCCCACTGAAGAGTGTCTACGCACGTCGTGTGGTCTCAGAATACTGTATTGATAAATGACACCTAAATGGCTATGGCGATTATTGCAGGATCGTACTATGCACGCATGCCGGGGTCGGTCGTTACGACTTTTCTCCTCCATCTGCCTCTGGACTCAGCGCTCTCACCAGCCGGTGCAATTCCTCAACCTGTTCTTTGAGCTGCCTGATCTCCACCACATCAGCGTCCACCTCAACCACAGGCTTCGTCGACTGGACCTTCTTCTCCCAGCCTTCCGACTCAAAATTCATTTCGCCAGCCATTTCCTCCCACTCTTCAATCGTATCGTCGTCCTCCTCACCCCTGGAACGATTGCTTCTGACCGATCTGGCATCTACAGCTTCTAAAGCCGCCGTGACTAGAAGCACAGGGAAGTAGATGACCCCCATGACATAGTTGTTCAGTCTTTCGTAGCGATGAGAGTCCATCCACCACTCGAACGGTATGATCAGGAACGTCAGTTCGATCAGGTTGAAGGGTGCGATGAAGACGTTTTCGTCGGGTGCACGGACAAATTGTAATGTCTTCTGAGCGAACATGGCCATATACTCATCAATTGCATTCTCAGTGACATCTTCGTATGAACTGTTGTACAATGCAATCAGAATGTTGAGGAGAATGACCATCACTACAAAGGTGAAGAGATAGTATAGAATGAGACCAAAAGGGTGGGCATAATTGTCGAACCCGTCGAATTCCGGGGACTGCATGATGGCGTTAGCCATGGCGGTAACGATGAAGGAGGTGATGCTGGCGTTTCCTTCCACTTGGTTCAGCCCGATGAAGGCTTGGAGGAAGCCGACGCAGACAACAATCAGGAGGGCAAAGAAGATGAGTGATTCCCGCATCATCACCTTCAAGACCACAAGCATGGCGCCGAAGAAGCGGAAAGTGTCCAGGTATAAGAGAAGTCGACCCCAGAACATAGGCGCGGCAACACAGAAAAGATGGTATCCCAAAGCATTGAGTTCGTGGCGCCTCTCGTCATCTTTGTTGGGAGAGTGCGCGAGAGCAGTCATGCGAATGATGAATGAGGCCGTCAAGAGAGCGTACAGACAGTTGTTGAAAGCATTCCAGAATCCAAGGTACCAGATGCCGACTTTCCAGAACTTGGCAATTTCGTCACAGATGAAGCCAAGGGTCATCAAGTACAGAATCCCTTCAACAACATCCAGGTCGCCGTCTTCGTTGACGGTGTTAACGGCAGCCGTGTATAGGGCCAGGTATAGGATCGAGATCGAGATTTGGACAATGTTCTGATACAGAGGTGTACGCATTCGATCGGGGTTCAAATGGTCCCAGTAATTGGTGTTGTCTCGATCCTCGTAGAAGATGAAATTTGCTGGGTCGAGATCGTCTTGGTGAATCCAGCCTCTCCAGAGATACTTGATGCATTTCTGGTAGCCTGAGGAGCCGATGACGATCAGACAGTGCAAATCGACCGCTCTTTCAATGGCGTTGGTAGGGACGGTCACCTCATCTTTCCGCAATACCGAGTACCGCTTGAGCAGGACCTCTCGCATTAGGTATTCTTGGTCTTCTTCGCCCTCGATGATGCGCTTTGCAATCATCTCGCAGGCCGTTGCCCGAACATTGTGTAAGTCGGCGTCCCACAGCTCCAGATTGGCTTGTTTTTTAAACCATCTCTTGCAGACCAATAGACAATACACCACGCATGATGCATAGTCCTTTCCTCCTGATTCTTTTGCCGTCTCCACAACCTTCTGGGTAATGATGGGACTGTTGGCGGCTGTGACCTTGTCTTCAGCGAGTTCGAAGGGAATGACTTCCTCAATCTGATACTTCAGTCGAAGGGCAACTTTGGTGACCTCCTTCGCAGGGAAAGCAGATGGTGGGATTTCATGGGAATGGGACGGGAGCACTAATCGCCATCAGGGTCATCTAGAAGAAACAGTGTCGTGAGCCTTACGTCTCCGCACCTCATCGCGAAAATGAGGTGTATCTCTCTCACGCGTCGCTCCCCAGAGCTTGGTCCATTTCACCATTGTTGATATGACGTAAGAGGTAGTAACCCGAGTCGGAGAGTTTCCAGCAGGCAAGCAGCAGTTATCAACAGATCGACCAGAAATTGTCAGAAGGCTTGGCCCTAAATTTAGGAAGGGAATAGCCAAATGGAAAGATGAAGAGAAGCAGAAGAGGAGCTAATAGCTGGAACGTCTCGATTGGGTTTTCTCCTACGCGGTGATGTATTGAGTTCCTGTCTGGACCTCAAAAATCAGGTTCTCAGCAACCCCCGCATCAAGCCAAGCGAGGAATTTTTTTAGGCACATGCCTAATTTTGCAGTGGGCGTTCCTCGAGCCCTTAGCCTCGCGTATGCCTACATCTACCACTTCGAAGCCGTTTTCCTCGATTGGTGCTCGAACAGACCCTGAATTGCGCTGCAGCTCCAGATGGGCAGAGAGCCAGAGAGTCTGATCACAGGAGGTGCAGGCGTTGCCGATGATGGTTGAGAGCAAGGCGGAGGCCATAGAAGAGTCCAGATTGGTGCTGCACCCAGACAATGGATGAGGGATGTTCCTCTGTGTCCAAGGCGCCTTTTGAATCAGCACACAGCTTTTCACCATTTTCGGAGATGTGCTTTATGCGACTTCCGGGCCCTCATCACTCTCGCTGATGTCCTCATCACCACTGACCTCCTCATTCTCCTTCGCTCTCTTGTCCATGAGAGCTTGCAGCTCGGCATCATCATGCTCAGTCACAGCTTTCGGTGCCATCTTCACCACACAGCCGCCTCCTGCCGACTTGATGCTCTCGTCAATATCTTGAATTGCCTGCTCCAGTAGCTGAATGCCCAAACCCTTGTCCAGACATTGGCTGGTTAAGACGTAGTGAGGTGGAGATACCAGCTTGACCTTGACTTGTGTGTCCGGGGTATTCTTCGCCTCAGCTTTCCTCAGGGCTTCCTTGATAGCATCAATGCCGTCGTACTTGAAGCATGTCACCTCGACATCAGCTCGGACTTTTGTCGGATGAGGCATTAGCTTCTTGCTGATATATGACTGGAATTCCTCCTTCACAACCTCGTTGGGGAAAGTGACGTCGTTCCAGACGTCAGGATTCGTGATGGACAGTTTGAACGCATCGTTCGCGTGGCCGTACTTCCGATTCAGAGGCCAACCAATATCTTCGTACAACTTGAGGATGGGTGTTTTCGTCTTTTCCGCCACATGTCGCATGATCGAGTGTACCGACTTGCTCTTGTTGTATCGCTCTTCGCATCGCACAATATCTTCCGCTGACACTCTTCGCTTGGACAGATCGATGTAACCCTTCTCCTTGTCCACTCTCAGCACGACTACTACTTCATTTCGGCCAATCCGGATGAGTTTCTGTATCGATCGGATGCGTCTTCGAGAAAGTTCGGAGAGAAGGATCATGCCATCGATGTTGTCGTATTCGAGCAGCTTGACGTAGGCGCCCATTTCTGCTATCTGTTTTGAGTCCAGTCAGCCACTGCCTTACGTCTTCACCGTGTCCAGAGTTCGCCTGCTCACCTGCTTGACATTTACCATCACAAAACTCTCGATCTCTGGATACTTCTCCTCATAGAACCGACAGTTCGTCAAAGAATCTGGGTCCGACATGGCGGCGACTGTACCGGTGAGGGTCAAGGTTGAATACCAATCACGTTGAGATCTTCTAGTGCCTTCAGTGTGAACAGCTCGTATAAGAACAAGGCAGAATGGTGTTGTGACTCAGTGCCACTGTCAGTCGCATGTGCAGCGGAGGGGATATTTCGCCCTCTAGGTCGAACTTTTGACGCCAAGACGGATATGGATTAAATATCTTCCATGATGGATCAGTCTGCGAGGCTTAGTCATTTCCCCGAGCTTTTTCGTCAGCGGCTTTCCCGTCCCTGACCGACTCCGGCTTCTAGCTTGATACTAATACGAGCAACCCGAGCGTCGGACGGTTTAATGCAGCTTGGTCAAGAGGTGGCAGCCTTAACGAGATAAAGAAGGTAGCATTCGCAGTCGGCGGGATGCCCTCGTCCCGTGCCAAATTTGGGCCTATAAAGTGCTCAAGGTTCCAAACTGGAACTCCTGGATAGCCAATCTTCTGATATACTTCATCGAAATCATGGGCCAATCTCAAAGCCTATCTACAGAAGTCGAGATCCAGGCGACACCGGATGCCGTTCGGGCCATAGTATGTAGCAGGCGGCTATAGGCTACTAGCCAACTGTGTCACTGAGGATTTGCAGTTCTTCGACTTCCCGCGATACAAGCAATGGTGCAAATGGACAATTGACCCCGTCGAATCAGGGAAAAAGGCGTCCGAGTTGAAGCCCAACGATGGCGTCAAGGTCAATTTGGATGGGATGGCTTTTAGCCCGGTGGTGAAAGTGAGTCGCCAGTCACTCCATTCAGCAAACTATGTATCGTATCCTAAGCATGTCAAGGAAAATTCACCCGACTGTTTCTCGTGGGAGGGATCCCTGCCGGGAATCTTCACGGGAAAGCATCAGTTCTATTTCTCTCCGAGCACGAAGAACCCAGGAGGTACAACGCTGGTGCAGACAGAGGACTTCACAGGACTTTTGGCGTTTCTGATGGCACCGGGGTGGAGTTTCAGGCAGAAGACTGCGGATAATTGGAATGCTTTCTTTGCAGATCTGAAGAAAGAAGCCGAACAATCCTCATCCTAGGTTTGCATTTCGTCTTGATAGCTCGTGACTGTTTTGCTGCACTGGATACTTAGCTGTCTTTGAACTTTGGCCTCCCTGGTGCTAAGTTCGTGCATCAAAGTTCCAAAGCATTGTCTACGCACCGTGGCACCGGGCACAGCGAGAAACGTCATTTGAAGTAAAAGCCCAGTCATTCTATGACCAACCCGACCCAGGTGATTGGAGTCTTTCACGAGGAGAAGGCCGACGTGCCGACCTGCTGATCCAGCAATGTTTTACCTAAACGAACGGCTTCACACGCTTACAGCAAGGGATTTCATTCGCGTGGAGAGCCTCCCTATTTGATTTTACTCGCCTCACATGGCCAACATCTTCCGAGCGTGCTAGAACTCTACAGCTGCACCAACCTCTGCACCTCTTGATCCTACTAGAGGCGGGTGCACGGACTGTACTTGCAAAACATCATGGAATTAAGATAGGATCAATTATACTTTTTGGCTGCACTACGCCTGAGAACACTGGCTACAATGTCTGAACGACGCCCATCCTCTAACGGATCACCGGATCTTCCGCCTAGTCCTCGACGCCCCTCTCAACAGAACAGTCGATCCACGACTCAGCATCTCCCCATCAATCCCAGCCGGTTGCGGGAGACCACAATCATGTCTCCAGAGGACCGCATGGCAAGGTCGAAGTCAAGTGAAGAGGTGGGCGAGGGCAACAGGTCAAAGCTCCCACAAGCGGCAATAATGATGGACGAAAACACACCTCTCATTGCAGAGCCCGAACCCGTCGTGGACGAACAGGGGCCTAATGTTCAAGGGCAGATCGATGAACCATCAAACGAAGCGGCCAATGCCCGGACTAGCTTGCTGGGCAATTACCATCACAGTCGCTTTTGTGGGCGAAGCAACTGTAACCATGGCACTTTCTCCCCCAGGGCCCCTTCGATCGACAGCGAAAGAAGCACCATCAACTCCTTTGGCGGACCATACGCAGATGGCATTGCCGAAGATGGCAGTGCACAGGATCCAGTGCGTGGTATACTGGGCGAGGCTATCACCGAATCTTTGACAAACAGCAAGAGCTTGAGCACTACTCGATGGCTGGCTAGAAGGCACGGAATCAAAAGCCACAGATGGATGTATCTCTCCTACTACTTCCCTGTCATTAAGTGGGTTCCTCAGTACCGCTGGAGCTGGTTTCAGGGTGATTTGGTTGCGGCACTTACTATGGCCTCTTTCTATATCCCCATGTCGCTCTCATATGCCGCCAATCTCGCCCACGTCCCTCCAATCAACGGACTGTATTCGTTCGTCTTCAACCCGCTGATTTACGCGCTTCTTGGCTCGTGCCCACAGATGGTCGTGGGACCAGAAGCAGCTGGCTCCCTGTTGGTTGGCCAGGTCGTGAAGACATGCATAGCGAAGGGAGAAGCTGGGGACGACGATGCCAGAGTGAATGCTGAGATTGGTGGGGTCGTCACCGCAATAGCCGGAGCTGTCATTTTCACGGCCGGCCTCGCACGCCTCGGCTTTCTTGACAGTGTCCTTAGCCGACCGTTCCTACGAGGTTTTATTAGCGCTATCGGGTTTGTTATCATTGTCGACCAACTGATCCCGGAGTTGGGACTATCCGAAGTTGCTAAAGAAGAGGGCGGAGTCGCACACGGCAGCAGTGCTCAGAAAATCATGTTTCTCTTCGGGAACATCAAGAATACCCATACCTTGACGGCTGCAGTATCCTTGGGAGCATTTGTTGTCATCATGGTATTCAGGTAAGCTGGGAACGCGCCAATCTGTTGGATCGAGCTAACAAATAAGACTTCTGAAACAGCGACTGCAACCCAGATATCCTTCGGTAGCATACTTTCCGGACCGCTTCATTGTCGTTGCGCTTTCTGCGGTATTCGCTTGGAGATTTTCCTGGGACCAAAAAGGCCTCGACGTCCTCGGAGACGTCAAGTCATCAACTGGTGGCTCCGGCATTCCGTTCCATTGGCCGTTCCAATTCCGAAACATGAAACATATCGACACTGCCTTGAACACTTCGTTCTTGATTGCATTACTAGGCTTTTTTGAATCTTCGGTAGCAGCCAAAAGTTTGGGTGAAGGGGGTGAACTCAAGCATATGACACTAAGCGCGAACCGCGAATTGATTGCACTGGGCACAGCAAATATTGTGGGCGGATTCTTCATGGCTCTACCTGCGTTTGGCGGCTATGGAAGAAGCAAAGTTAATGCTTCCACCGGAGGCACGACGCCAATGAGCAGCATTCTGCTGAGTCTTATCACGCTGATATGCGTGCTGTTTGTGGTACCGTATTTCTACTACCTACCGAAAGGTGTCCTTTCAGCTATGGTCTCGGTCGTTGCCTACTCTCTGATTGAGGAATGCCCTCATGATATCAGGTTCTTCTTGAGAATCAGGGGTTGGACTGAGTTGTCGTTGATGACCGTCATCTTTCTGGCAACTGTGTTTTATTCACTATCAGTTGGAATGGCATTGGGTATCGGTCTCTCACTGTTATCATTGATTCGGCATGCCACCAAACCCAGGATACAGATCCTTGGCAAAGTACCTGGCACTACAAACCAGTTCGAAAACGCGGAACTTACGCCAGAGAATATTGAGTATATCGAGGGTTGTCTGATCGTCAAGATACCGGAGCCCCTCACCTTCGCGAACACTGGAGAGCTGAAGAATCGTCTTAGACGGCTGGAGCAGTACGGTACCAATGCGGCTCATCCATCCCTGCCGCGAGTGCGGCACGAAGACAATAACCGAAACATCATTTTCGACGTTCATGGCGTTACGACCATTGACGGTTCGGGAACGCAAGTCTTCGCGGAAATTGTGCAAGACTATGTGCAGCGGGGCATCCGTGTCATTTTTTGCCGCCTTCCTCAGAGGCGAAGCAAGGTATTCAAGAGCTTTGAAAGAAGTGGAATTGTAGAATTATGTGGTGGTAGAAGACATTTTGTGGGTAGCGTTGAGGAGGCATTGAGACTGAGCGAGGCCGAGGACGTCGAAGAGTATTTCAATGAGAGGCTGAATGGTCATCATCACCAGCTTTGAGCCCGAATGGGTGCTGAGTTGTGCTCAAAATCAACAAGTACTTCGAGCCGAAATATCAAAGCTGTAATATCTTCTGAGACGCGACCTTTCTTCACTCACAACACTGCACCGCACTTTCCAGCCGTCAGCATACGCGCTGCACGAATTTTTGTTCCCAATGGCCTTGCTCGCCACAACAGCGATCCTGTGTTTGAGCCTCATCACTACTTCCCTTCCGCAGCCAACCTCCCCTGGCCTTCATCTTCCCTTGTTCCGTCGAGGGGGTCGATTCTCCGTTCATGAGCCGGCGAACCTTACTTACCTCACTCAGATCCTCAACGATGTCGAGGCGAAGTACGCGCGCACTTATCGTGCAGTTGAAGGAAATCGACTTGTGCGCAGGTGGCGGCAAAGTGAAGAAAAAGATGAAAATGACCCGGAGGTGATTAGCGTTGCAGGATGTGAGAACAGTTGGTGAGCAAGCATTCCCCTCAAACAATCAGACGCTGTTTGAGGCAGTGACTGAGCTGATACCGATAGTGGCTCAGGTTCACGCTGCTCGAGGTGGCCAATCCGAAGCAGACGCTCGAGGTTGATATCGACATGCTGAGTCTCGACTTTTACACGGTTGTCACTACAAGCGCGACGGGCGTGGGCTACAATGCCTCTGCATCCAGGAGCCATGGTGAGACCTGGATGGGTTTGTGTGCGATGCAGAAGTCTGACTCTTAAGATAGGTTTCAGTGACGATCGTGTGCACGCCATCTGCAAACGCGCCAGTGAAGAGTTGCATTTCTCTGGCATGTTCCCGGCCCGGCTTGACATGCCAATCTGTGCGCCATCAAAGTCATCTCGACAAACGCTTGCGAACTCGGGCACTTTGCTCGGACTCGCTCCACATACAGAATCCCTGGCTCGCCTGTCCTCGACTCCGTTCCTTTCACAATTGAGAGAGAGAGACCTGGTCAAAAATACGATATGGTCTGCAACACTGCTGGATACTGAGACCGGCGTTCTCAGTCTCGGTGGTACCATCGCAAAAGAGTTCGAAGAGGCAAAAATACGAGGGGAGCTTGAGCTGAAGCACGTCGGAAACCCTCTGGCAACATCGGATTGGGTGGACGAGCAGGTTGGCACTCAATTAACGTTTTTGATACCACCAGATGCCCCATGGGACAAACATTTCAAGTGGACCGAGGTGCAGGGGGCGACGGGATGGTGGACGGCGCTGATGAAGGGCGTCTGGATCAATGGCGCAAAGGTATTAGGGACGGCACACTCTCCAATATTGCTCTAATGTGATCTCTACTCAGGTCCTCAAAAATCAGCCCGTCATCTTCGACATCAACACGCCCTTCATCCTCGCACCACCAATCGCAGCCAAACGTTTCTACGAATCTATCGGGGGCACAAAGCGCTTACCACCACCTTACGACAACTTCTTCGCCTTTCCATGCCTGAATCGAGCCAACATCGCTTTCGAAATCGGTGGATGGAACTTTCCTACCATGCATGGCGAGGGCACGTCGGCGGATGCGCTGTACGGCCCTGCCGGTGGCCGGTTCAGCCTGGGCAAATTGGCCGATGGGACGGGGTATTGTGTGGGTAGCGTTGTGGAGACGAGGATGGGTCTGCAAAAAAAGTGGATGGAGAGTGGAATGAAGGATCTGTGGGTGCTTGGGGAGCCTTTCTTCAGAGGGTTGGGTGTGGTTTTCGATGTGGAGGAAGGAAGGGTGGGTGTGAGGACTTACTGATGAGGCGTGGCCTGCACAAATCATGAGCGGCAGGGAGGACACGGATAAAGACGCAAGGCTGAATGAACGCTACAGTACTACGAGAGTGGACGCGTGTCATGCGGGCGATGAGCGACTTCACATTCCAACGATAACTGAACTTCCGCCCTTGGACCAATTTTGCTCACGCAAGTTCACTTACTCTCCTTGACAATCTGCTTCAGCGTCTTCTCATACTCCTCGACTTCTTTGGCACCAACAAGTGTGATGTCTCTCCGTTTACCTTCGAACATGATCGTCGGGACAGCATCGACTCCGTTACCGGCTTGTTGCCTGACCATGTTTTTCACGTCCAACATGCCGTCGTTCTTGTCTTCAATGAACGGCTTCGCCTCGCTTTCAGGGATTCCAGCGTCTGTGGTGGCTTTGAGTAGGGTCTCGTCGGCCGACGGGTGTTTCTCGTTCTCGAAATATTGCGAGTAGAGAGCTGCGCCAGAATGTAAGAAGAGACGGTAAGCAATTATGTCGAACCACGATGCACCTGTTTCTGCGAAGACTGGGCCTTTGCACTTACAGTTTATGATCTTGTCGGCAACTACCGGGCCTTTCTCTTCCTGGAAATGCTGTACGACTCGATGTGCGTCCATTGTGCTGGCCACGGTACCTCCAAACTTGAAGTTTATGCCAGCACTAACACCATATGCGGACATCAAAGCAATATACTACCATACGCTTAGCCTTAGAGACATATGTCTCGAATTGCCGGGAGCCCAGGACTGAAGCTGTTGCAGAACAGGCCGGCTGGCGTAGAAGGCAACCTTACCATTTTCATCTTCTCTTCCGAGTCACCATAGCGACTCTTCTTATACCAGTCATACTTGCTTTCGCCCTCTTTCGTTGCCTCAGGATAGAGCTGGTACGGGAAGTACTTCACGGTGAAGGTGACATCTTTTGCTTCGTCACTTTCCCGAAACCGTCGGAGCGCTGTCAAGGATCAGATGGAAGCTCATGTCAGACAACGGGTGGAGGTCTCCAGCAACGATCCACTGCTAATCACACAAGGGCAAACAGACCTTCGTCGAGGCTGCAGACCCGTGTTTTGAACGTCAGTTACCAACTCAGCAAATGCCACCGAGATGCCTCGCCGGGGCCACGGAGAGCCAGGCGTAAAACCATACCGTCTTTTTGCCAGGTATGTCTGTAATACTGTCAGCTCGGTTGCCAACATGAACGACCAGCGCATTGCAAGCCCAACTGAAATTCCAGGACCACGGTCGACGGATGTCTTACCCAAGGACAAATCGTATCCAGAGTGAAGGATATTTGTGCGTCGTACGTCATGGTCTGGTCGGCTCGCTGGCTGCAGGCTTCCGATGGCTGACGAGCAACAATCAATGATCCCGAAACCAACTGCAGCGAGTTTTCCAATATGATGCACTTTACGCAGAGGACTGCAGAGACAATCCCACGCTATTGCCTTGAATTTCAATCCGACGTGGTCCGCAAACTGATGGTCAGTGATGGCCGGCCCAGTGGTGTTGCAGAGGATCTGACAGGCAACGGACTGGACGTCTGATTCTTTGATCCCGACCAAAGTGCAACCCCGCGATTTGGGCCAGTTGAAGCTGACTGGACCGGTCCGCCGTTTGAGCGATGCGGAGACTGAACGCAGAAGCAACGATTCGAGCAGTCAGTCACCACACCGGGATCGCTGTCCGAGTCCTGCAATCAATTGCTCCAACGAACCAGCTCTCGAGCCCACAGCTCATGTTCAGCTTCCACCAAAGACCTGAAGGAATATTCAGCCCTCAAATCGACCGACTACATGCTATTGGCTGCGCCACCAAGAACGGGGTTCTCGGTCAGCCTCCTGATCAGCGACAAACCCAAAGTCACCGGCGTTAGGCGGCGGTGGTGGCGGCGAGGCGGGTCGCTAAGCACAATCGAGACCTGGCTTCAAGCGAGGAATCGACCAGGCTGGTTCGTCCATCCTTCGGTCGCTAACCCTGCCCCCTGCACCTTTACCCCCAG
Source organism: Capronia americana (assembly GCA_016110215.1). Classification (NCBI taxonomy): domain Eukaryota; kingdom Fungi; phylum Ascomycota; class Eurotiomycetes; order Chaetothyriales; family Herpotrichiellaceae; genus Capronia; species Capronia americana. Next base: position 1,207,628 of record JADWQD010000009.1, read on the forward strand.
CGTTGCCGCGGTCACTAACCCACTTCCAGCCTCCAAAACATCCTTGGCGGGCTCCCGTGATGTTTCACGTTGAACCAGCCCGCTTTCTATTCGTTTTCCACTGACGACAACCTGCCTGTCAACGTCTTTCCCGCCAGCTCCTTTGGGCTCGCCTTCCCGATTCTTGTTCAACCACCGCCTTTTCCATGGAGTCCTTGTGCAAAGTCTATAGAAATGTGGATCAGAATGCAGGCTGGATGCAGGAGGGAGGTCTTTGGCGGCTGCGACTCCCTTGCCGACCCATCCCAGCCTGGCTTGTTCCCCTATCCGATACTCCACTTGCAGGTCGTCCTCAACACGGTGACGCCCTTATGGAGCTCCAATGTTTATCGATACGGACGCCGATGGGAGGTTTTTGTACACAGCCAGGCTGATCCTGCCTCCTGTACTGAGCAGTAGCTCGGCCGGTGGCCCAATTGAGTTTCCCAGTCACATCATGGACAGCCTCCCTTGTCGTGCATGACGTGCCTTGCCCTCCTTCACAAAGTATATGAAGTCCCTCCTTGGCCTCGCATTGTTGTTGTTCTTCAGACATCCTTCACTCAACAAGCCATTCACTACTGTCGCAGACACAGTCCTTCGTTCAAAAGGTCGATCGTCCAATACAAGACCTCACACATTAATCCAATCACACTCCTCTCCTTACACTAATCTCATACGGAGTACAACACACCTCGACATCATGAAATCAGCACTCGTCCTGTCGGCGCTTGCAACGCTTGCGGTCGCAGCTCCTGGCGGTGGCCAAGGAGGCGGCGGCGGCGGTGATCAAGGCTCATGGGGTCAAGGCGGGCAAGGAGGCCAAGGTGGTCAAGGTGGCCCAGGAGGCAAGGGCGGCCAGAGCGGCGGTGACGATGGAAGTTGGGGAGACTGGTCTGGTCAGGGCGGCAGCCAAGGCGGGCACAATGGCGGCGGTGCTCCCCAAGGCGGCAATGGAGGTCAGTGGGGTGATTGGTCTTCCAGCGTTCCCGCTCCCCCTCCTGTCCCAGTCACATCGACGACATCCATCCCTCCCCCTCCCCCTCCAAAGCCCACTACCACAACTCCCGTCCTCCCCGCAACACATTCAAGTTGGTCGGACTGGGTTTCAACGACAACAACACTCCCTCCGCCACCCCCTCCCCCAGCTCCCACCACATCTCACTGGCAAGATTGGTCTGAAAGCTCAGCATTAACCACAACTACTCCCAAGCCCAGCCCAATTCCCGAGACAACGAGTCACTGGCAAGATTGGTCGAGTACTAACATCGTTCCTCCAGCCCCTGAATCTTCATGGGGAGATTGGTCTAGCTCAGTACCGCCTGTTCCCGTCGAGACAACATCATGGGCAGATTGGTCCAGCTCACCTGTCGTTCCGACTGTTCCCACTACAACTTGGGGCGATTGGAGCTCCCCAACCCCCGTTGTTCCTACCGTTCCTACGACGACGTGGGGTGACTGGAGTTCCCCAGTTGTCCCGACCGTTCCCACGACAACCTGGGGAGACTGGAGTTCCACCCCCGTTGCTCCCATCCCAGAAACAAGTCACTGGGCCGACTGGTCCAGCGCCCCAGCGCCTCCAGCTCCTGCTGCCCCCAGCAGCGTGTGGAACGACTGGTCGTCAAGTGCACCTGCCCCAGTCGTCACTCCTCCTACACCCACACCAGCCGCTCCTACGACATCAGTTTGGGCCACCTCGGTCGTTCAATCAACAACACCAGTTGCGCCTGCCGTGAGCCAGTTCACCGGTGCCGCAGCTCCGATCGCTACCGGGGGAGCCAAGATTGCTGGCGCCGCCGCGGCCATCATGATCGCCGCAATGCTATAGCCGAACTGCGGCGAACCCGTCTTCTCGGAGACATCCCTTCCACTTCGACGGTCACTTCCCTGGCGCGGCTCCTCGGAAATAATCGCGAAAACAAGATCATCATCTTCGGGATTTTGTTTTTCTCTTCGTCTCTTCAGCATCAACCTTGCCTGCGGGCTAATGACTCTAATGCGAAACACGTCCACGAGACTCATGATCACTCCTTTAGCATGAGATCCGCAGGACTGGATCCGGATCGGGAACATGGATTGGAAAACGGATTTATCACATGCCATGGGATATGGCCCCTGTAAGAGAATAGACCTTTGAACAGCATTCTGGATATACGGGATCGGGCGGGGAGGCATCTACTCCGTAGTCCAGTGCGCACATATGCACATTTAGCATAGCAAAAGCTATTAGTTAGTGCAGCACGGCAGCCCCTCCGACGGGCAAGGCATTCCCAAGAGGAATGCCAACCGATATGAATATGAAAAATTCGCAAAACCAGACTTTCAATAGGGAAAGGACCTACTCGACCCGTCTGTCCTGTCCTGCCCTGTCCGCGCTGCTCAGTTTCTACCTCTGATCGCCTCCCAATCCACGAACAGTTCCCGCACGCGAAAAATCGGACACCGCGGCCTGCCGGGTCGAAGTTGATGAGGATTCCGCGATTCCGCCCGTCAGAACTTCAACTCCTCCTTGCATGCCGGGCCGGATGTCTCAGTTCGCGTGGGACAACATGACCGTAGCCAGGTTTCTCCTCTTCCTACTCGTACACGGGAGGAGTATTGAGTACTCGTAGGAGCTACAACATATCCTATGCATTTACAGGCACGAATGCATGCAATGGCAGCACCGAATTCGAATAAGGGACGACAACGGTCTTGCAACGTGGCATGGCACTTGTGGTGTTTGCAATTGCGGACTCCTACGAGTACGAGCCATGAGGACTCCCTATGAGAAATTACACAACACGAGTTGAACTGGAAGTGTACACTCTACACTCTACTGTAGTCGTCATATCAATGATGGCAGGCTCTGCTACTCCTACTCGTACATCACTCATACTCATCCGCAGTCCAGGATCGACACGATTCACGACCCTAATACTGTACGAGTCCCTCGTACTGTGACACATGACTGATGATCACGGCGGGAAGAGTGATGACTGAGTGACTGAGTGAGTGGATGTCGTTCGTTTCAAGACTCACATTGAAACAACTAACTGTGGTGCATCCCCCGCAATGACATCTTTGACGCGTTCTCCTTGCTTGTGCTGGTTGTCAAAATGTACTCTTACGGCCATCGTATGTGCCTACGGGAAGCCAGGTGCGGGTACTCGTACTGTAAGGAGTAGTACATATGTCCCCTGAACGATGCATACTCGCACTCGGATGTGGATCATTCAGGCCAGATAGGGAAGGTGTGAGCAGGTGGCCAGGGGTGGCGTAGGCGAACGGGTCAGCCTCGGGTGTCGGAGCCTCGCTCGCTTCGCCCTCCCCTTGCCTCGCCTTTGAACTCCACGTGTAGGATTCATCTCACTGAAAGGTCGTCAGATCTTGAGCTGAAACGTGTGTCGAAGGCGAATAGGGATGGCTCGATAGAAGCACGTACTCACCCTCACGATGCCGACTGTGCAGGTACGTACAGGACGAAGCTCATGCGGCTGTACTCGTAGAATCGATTTTCTTACCACGCGATCTCAGTGAGCTTCTTGAAGGCTTGATTCTAGGATGCATGTTGGTGTGGGTTGTTGCCTGGTAGTCAATTCAGATGCGAGCTTAGACTCAGTTAAATCACGGAAAGGTCGAATGAGGGTGCGACATTGTGCTGAAGACTACGACTACTGTGTACTCGGTAGAAATTGAGCCACGAGGCTGGGCAACAGCCTCGTTTCGGCAGACCTGCCATGATTTCTCCCGGTCAAAGGCTCCAGTTCTTCCACCGTCGGGTGCGGCAGTTTGGTTGCTGTCCGCTCTGGTCAACATAGCTTGCTTGTCAAGCATGGCTCATTCACCATAGCGATGGCCTCCTCTGAGAAGTCAATCGACAGAACGACGTGTCGCCGGCAGCGCGGATCCTAATCACAGATGCCTCCCGCCTCCAGAGGCTCAATACTCAGCGCATTCCGTAATGCCTACCGGACACGTCGATCGCGGCCACAAAACGGCCAGCCACGCTTCGTCGGTAGGCTTCCCCCCAAACCTATGCTTCCACCAGCAAGCGCAATCAAGACGGCGGTAGCACAGAATGTCAAGGGTCAGCAAGCTCCGAACGTCCAGACCGAGCAGCAGGTGAAGAAAGGTTGGAGCAATATACTCTTTTCGCAGAGCTCTCCCGCTGCCGCTGTCGCTGGCCGCCGACTCGCCCAAAGCCTACATCCGCCCTCCTGGCTGCGACGCTGGATATGGCGCCTCTTCTTCCTCGGCCCGCCCATTGCGGTCATCTACATGTCCTTCCCCTGGACGATCATGCGCGTCCACGGCGTCTCCATGGCCCCCTTCTTCAACCCTAACTCGTCGCCAGATCTGCCCTCCGCGCCACCGGACCTGATCCTTGTCCAAACGGTGCACAGTCTCGGCGAGGTGTCTCCTCTGTTCCGTATGCCCAAGTTCAAACTCCAGCGCGGCCAGGTGGTCGTATACTACACGCCCCACGACCCCAACACGATTGCCGTGAAGAGAGTAGTCGGCCTGCCGGGGGACAAGGTGACCCCTCTGCCGGGATACAGCGGCGGGGACGACTCCCCGGTGATCGTCCCATACAACCACATCTGGGTGGAAGGGGACGCCAACAGCCGCGACAAGTCCATCGACTCGAATCACTTCGGCCCGATCAGCCAAAACTTGGTGTGCGGATTCGTGCTCGCCGTGTATGTACCCGGGCTGAATTGGCCGGTCTGGCTGGACCGCGGGGCCGCTGATACCCTTGCGACAAAGGCCGGGAGGGTGGAGATGGATGTTGTCGGAAGCGCGAGGCTCGATCCCGACGAACAAGCGATGCGGAGTGAGGATCCGTTCAGGAGCGGGGCTGCGGCATTGGAATTGGCCATGATCAGGAGAAACAGGGAGCTGATGCCGGCCAAGTTGCGCGCCAGGGGCATGCTCGAGAGGTATAGGAGGATGCATGCGCTGGCGGAGGCAGAAGTCGAGAAGGCGGATGCAAGCACGAGAAGCGTGGCTGAAGGACTGCTTGAGGAGTTGGAGATTGCTTTCGAGAGCGTTGGGCTCAATAAGGATGGGGGTCGAGTAGCCCCCGTCGTCAAACCGCGGTGGCAGACCGACGAGGAAGGAGAAAGCACTGCGGACAAGGAAAGGAGGCTCCAGGAATACCTCCTGCGACAGCGTACTGCATAGCCATTTAATTTAGGGTAGACGTCTGATCTAAGAGTGTGACTACCTAAGTTGTCCTTGGAGTGGCGGACGTCAATGCACCTTTGCAAGAACAAGATTCAAGGATAGGCTTCGTGTATGATTGTTTCGTTACTGCTTATAAAATGCCTGGACCAGTAATCAACCTCCGGATTGCCGCTTTCTCACCGGAGGGTAGTTTCAACTCCTGCTCGGCCAGACGAAGGTACCGATTGCGCACGCTCATACGGAGACTCAACGACCTCTGCACCGGCGCTCGTAGGCCGCCAGCGAGCCTACCATTTAGCCTCCTTGGTGGCCAGGAATGCTTTCAGAATAGCAACACGCTTCTCCAACGCCGCCACCCACCGTTCCAACTCTTGCCGTGTTGTCTCCGGATCAGTGCCTTCCCCACTCAGCCTGGCGTAGAAATCCTTCCTGTACGGCGTAGCACTCATGGCCGCGCTGAAGATTGGCTTGATGAGAAGCCCGTGGTGAGGCGCCAATGTGTTCTTGTAGCTGGCACGAAAGCCATCCGCTAGCTCCTTGGTTGGCTTCTGTTCGGTGGGCTTGACCGAGGCGTTGGTGGTGAGATCTGACCTCAGTGCCTGTGCGGTGAAGTCCAACCCACGGGTCAACCACAGTAGTCCTTCTGTGGCTTTGTGTGTTTTCGAGGCCAGTTCCGTCTTGACCAGTTGTTGGACCGTGGTCGAGCCCGCCGGGGCGGCTTTCTGTCTTTCTCGCAGTTTGTTGACGTTGCCTAGCATGTCGTTCTTGACCGGGGTGAAGGCCACTGAGCCCAGGAGGTCGAAGAGCGTGGTCGTGGCTTCTGAGGCGTCGAGGAACTCGGTGGTCGAGATGCCGTCGTCGGCGCCGGTGGGGACGTCTTCGAAGTGCACTTTGTGCGTGTCGAACCAGGTCTTGCCTGCAGGGATCTTCGCGGCCGACATGCTTTCGGTTGTGGGTTTCGTGCTAGTTGAGGGTGTGCAGAAGAAAGATCGAGCAATATGAAAGTGGTCGTAAGTTTCAAGGGGGAGGTGAATGTGTGTCCAAGTGAACAGATCGTCGAGGGGTAAACAAGATGCCATCGCATTGACCGCTCCGCCAATGCAGTTCCGCGGTTGGTGGCTGCAAACACTGCAAACACTGCAAACATTCTTTAAGACGTTGACGTCATCGCTTCCAGAGCGCTGGCTGCTGGCTGCTGGACGCGCATCATGAACAAGCTTCCAGGCGGCGGGCATGGAGGCCAGCAAGGCACGAGTTGTTCCTTCTGTGCAGGCTTGAGAAGCCTAGTCACCAACTATACAAGATGAGTCTATATACACTACGGCTATGACTCTGCATATACTGCTGTGAACCATGTCCACTTCGCGTGTGATGCCAATCGGCACCACGACGAGTCAACACGACTTCGACGCCCTCGACCCAGACTCATACACAGCCCATCGTTTGAAGCATGCCTCCGCCGAGCACCTGCACCTCACGTCTCGTCGCTTCTTCATCGGCCCGATCCCGGAAGGATGGCTCAACAGTCATAGGAAGTCATGGTACAGACGAAGAGTCGAGCTGAGCACGTATTCCTCGAGAAGACAGAGCTTTCATGCTACGACCGACCAAGGCCCCCACCATAGGACGTTGACGGGTCTCGATGGTCCGTCTAGTGCTGCTCGCATGAGCTTCAGCTTTCCTCAACCTGAAGACGTCTACGATGCCTCTTCGAGTGCTGGCGAGGCCACCGACATCGAAGAGCGAGGAGAACAAGGAGAACAAGAATATGAAGAGGAGCAAGACGAGCCAGTTGAGCCTACAGAAATTGAACCTGTGGCTACAGCAGACCTACCTCGCATTCTGGGAATCGAGGAGGGAGAGAATGCCCAAGGTCAAAGGACTCCCAAGTCAATACCTGTTCCGCGAGACAAAGGCCTGAGCGGGACTAACGCCTTATTGAGACCGGGTCCAAGTAAAGGAGGAACTGCCAGGTCTGCGGAAGCCGAGTCCTACAGGACTGCTCAAGAGGATCCATTCTCCGATTCCAAGGCTACTACACCAGTACTCAAGCCACAACGGTCGGAACACGACGAAGATGACCAGGATGGCGAGGCTGATCATGGCCCCACTAGGGTCTCGTTGCAGCCGTCGACACTGACTCAGGACACTGCCGACACAACGAGGCCTTTGCTATCCGTGAAAGGCCCCAGCACCGCTGCCAAATCACTCCAGCACCATGAACCGACTCCTATGGATAACGACCAAAACTATCGACTAGTGCGTAGTCATACCGGTGTCAGGTTCAAGGTCTCCGAAGGAGTCCACAAGGGTCAGCACAAGATGGTAAACAGAGCGATCCGTGCCCAGGACCGTGTGGCGAACAGAAGACTCAGGCGAAGTACCCTTCGCGAGGGGACGATTTTCAAGATGGAAAGAATGCTTGTCAGAGTCGACACGACCCTGCAACAAGTCCCGGATGACTTTGACGAGAATGAGAGTCTCAAGATCGAGACAAGGATGCTCGACAAGTGGCGAGAATTCATGGTAGTGGCCAGAAAGAGCAAGAAGCAAGATGTCGACGACTTCCGCCTGCAAATCTACAAGACGCGTGTGATCCCCGAAATCGATGATGAGAAGACGAAGAAGAAGCCCACTCACGAAATCAGGCTCGATCCCAAGACGGCAAGAGTCAACTTATATTCCGCCCTGGACAAAACAGTGGTTATCTGGCACCCCTACAAAAAGGGCACCCGCATTATCCTGATGCGGCCAATTTCAATGGCCCACTCCGTCGAGTGGTATACTTTCCTCAGAGATGCCCTTGGCTTGGAGAGGCCCGCAACATTGCAGGTCAATGTCCCAGACCTGGACCTGACGCTCATGCTGGAGAGGCCGTTCGAAGGACTGGAGGCGGCTGGTCTGGAAGCCGCAGACGAAGAGACCGCCCTTGCTCGGACAGTCGCTGCAGAGAAAGCCATTTCCAGCAGGATCATCTCTCGATGTCTCGAAATGCTTGAACGCGATCCCGAGTGGTCCGATGTTCTGAGAGTCTGGCGCGATGCTGCAAAGATGGGTCTCGCATGGAAGAGATATGACAGACTTGAATGGGTCTATGGTGCCAACGAGCAGAAGATGTATGGCACGATGGCGATGACCCAATCTCACACCCTGGAACTGCGACCGAAACAACACTATCCTACGACCACGTATGGCAGGAAAGGTGTGTCGCACGACGAACCTGCACCCATTGAAGGGTTCCTGATTCGCCTTACCTCTCAAAAAGGTGTCCACGCAAGAATGGGAAAGGCATTCTTCAAGCGATTGTACTTCTCAACGCACAATCAGTTCTTAGTGTTCAATCGACCAGCAAAGGCCACTCCGCCGCACCCGCCACGACTTGCTACGATCGGCGGGGATAACGTTCCATCGGCCCACGAGATCGTGGAAAAGACACCGCTGCTGTATGAGATTGAACCTTACAAGTTGCAGGATGGCGAGATCTCGTGGCTGTCGTCTGGTAACCAGGCCTCTTTACGACAGCATGATCGGAACGCTGTTGAGGAAGCTCGGCGGAACGTAGCGAATATATCGGACTCTGACGGATATGTCAACATGTGCAACATCCAGAAGGTTCGCACCATCAAATGGGGTGCTACTCCTATTGATGAATCACTGGATAGCGGCTCGAGCTCCGACGTCGACTTCCACCAGGACGTCTCTGACACTAGACGAGAGGATGGTTCCACCAACCAGATTGATGATGACCGTGTTTTCGAGCTTCTCCTGGACAACGGGCTCGTCATCCGTCTGCAAGCATATTCCAAGCAGACGCGCGACGAGTGGATTCAGCGGCTGAAGAAGTTGGTGAAATATTGGAAGTTGCGCGTGGCTGCGGAAATGGACACGTACAAATCGGTCCGAAAGGCCAATTTGCAGCAGCTGAATGTCGACGAGGAAATGGAAGCTATTATCGGCCAATTTGCAAAGAAGTGGGAAGTCAGTCGTAGCGAGGCAAGTCCCGAGCTGTACAACATGTGTGGAATCAGCAGCTGTCGAAGCATTACCATTTCCGGCTCACTGTTCCTGAAAAAGCGCCGACGGGCGACCTTTCGCAGGTGTCAGGTCATACTTAGCGGCGGCAAACTGCTCATCTTCCAGTCCGCTCTGAGAAAGACCACCGGCGAACAGGTACGGTTCATCCATCAAGAGAAGCAGCAGGAGGTGGACTTGAAGGACTGCTACGTCTACAGCGGCATCATTGTCGAAGACGACCTGCTGTACCAGAACCGGACTTTCGATCCAAACCATCCTGGTCTAGCCAGTCTACCTCGGGTCTACCTCGAAGATGGCTGGACAAGTGCCGATGTCGACTTCATGACCTGTTTTGTCGTCTGGATGAACAGGAAGAAAGGCTGGTTCAGGACGTCGGGCACGGACGACGCTCCCAGCAACGCGACCGGCTCTGGAACTGACAACGGAAAGTCAGGCGGCCGAACCAGAGCTCGGCTCAAGAGAGTAGGGCAACTTGGCGTCCCTGGCAGAGGCATGGTCTTCAAGTGCCGCAGTCGTGCAGAGCGGGATCACTGGGTCTTGAGCGTAGCGAGTGAGATTGAGAGGGTCGTTGAGCAAGAGGCCGAGATGTCGGGCGACGAGAGGGAATTCCGGTTTGACAGGTGAAGAAGCCGTCTTTCAGGACGCCTGGAAAAGGATGTGCCTCTGTATATCACAGCGAGGGACAACGTTGAAGAGTAACATATTAATACCATGCATGCATATCGTTCGAGCGTTGTGTGTCCTTGTACGTTTAAGATCCCGCCATCTCAGAATTGTAAAGTGTAGATTAGATGGAAATCGAGATACTCGTACGTGCAAGACATACAGTACCAGGACAGCAGCACACACAGGCTGCATCGTGGGTGGGTGGGTGTCTTGCTGCGCGTGCGGTTTCGATGTGGATTGACGGGAGAGCACGAGACAGACGGTAGAATAGTAGCAAGGGTACTTACAATACACTGAAGGCGAGAAGGCGAGCGATATTGCTGCGGGCTGACTGGCTGTGTTGAAATCTGCATGGAAGAACAGGGAAAGGATAGACTCTCTGGCTAAGCACACTTTTATTCTTCCCCGAGCTACATGCCCACATGCGTATTCGCTCCTGCTTTGAGCATTTTGTCGAGCTATCCTACCGACCGACCGACTGAGTGACTAAAGGACATATGATAGAATCGTACTCAAAAGTATCTTCGCACCCTATCCTGGAAAGTTGATAGGGCCAACCGAATGCCTTCCTCAACACCAACCTGCCATGCTGCCATGCTGCTGTTCATGGATCGGTGCAGTTCCCGAGTTCCCACAGCGAAAATCCCTCTCCTAGAAGACCTTACCGGCCTGCTTGACAGCTTCGTCGGCTTTGCCACCACCACATTCCGCCGAGAGCCAGCCCATGGCCTTTTCGACCACCATTTCCCAGACATCCTCCTCGGCTGGAGCTTTGATTTTCAGCCAGGCAATCGCCAGGGCGGTGGCTCTGTGCGTCTTGTTCCCCACTGCTGAGTCGATGCCCACATCTAAGCTGGTGAACTGGTCGGCACTCACACCGACGAGCTCGAGAAGTCTCTCCGAGACTTGCCATGAGCCGTCGAACTCCTGCAGGTCGATGATCTTGTGCATTTTCTCCGTGTCAGTCAAGGAACGGACGGCATACTCGTCCCGATCCTTGCCGACTTCGTCATCGTTTTCCTGTTCGCGAGACGGGTTACTGCTGCCAAAGAAGGACCCGCGTCCGGACAATCGGCGTGCGACGAAACTTGTCTTCTTCTTTTTTGACGCTGGAGCTGCAGCTGCAGGGGCAGAGAAAGTTGGAGAGGCACTCCTGCTGCTCAGTGAACTTCCAAAGAGGGATTGACTCCCCAGAGCCATCGCCGGGGGCGGTGGTTGTCCTTGCATCGGACTCATCAGCTTGCGATTTCTGTTTTCCTGGTTGAGCGTCATGAGTCCAGACTGATACTGTGCAAGCTGAGCCGCTGGAGCTGGTCCCAGTGGGCCACTGGGAAATGGCGCTGCTGTTTGAGACATTTGCATTGCCATGGGTGCTGCAGGCGGTACCCTAGGCATGGGCGATGGATAGCCGTATGCCCCTCCAAAGCCAGAGACAGCACTTCCAGAAGTAGGCTGGGCGGGCACAGAGGCAGAGAACAACATCATTCCTGAAGGCTGTTTCGAACTAATACGTCGTCTCTGCATGACTTCCACAGCAGGTGGGCTGTTGGTAACCTCATGCTCTTGTTGACGGTCCTTGTCGACGGCGATGAATGAGCACCATTGCCCTCCCACTTGAAAGAGAACGCCCAACCGAACTGCCTCACGCTCAACGACCAGGTCCCACTTTCCTTCGTGAGAAGTCTTGTAGAGTTCGCCGTTGCCATCGCGTGCCTCGGTAATCCATCCGCGGCCTTGTTCGAGTTCGTGTACAGCTTTCTTCGCCGCAAGTTGATGTAGTGTCTCGCCAATGCCGATGTCTTGGATAGGGATCTCGAGCTCGAGAGGGCCATGTTGACTGGTGGCACGGAGAGTGACAGACTTAGGAGTCTTTCTAGGTGCCTCAGGACCTAGCAGGAGGTAGACAGTGGTACGGTTGAAAGGGTACAGCGGTGGAATCTTGTGGGGTGCTTGAAGGATCTTCGGGGGAGTGACGTCGATCAAGTTGTCATAACGACCTGCAGGAGGATTGGTCGGCTCCTCTGTGGTGTTGGTGTCGAACAAAGAGATAGGCTTCTTCTGCTCTGGCTTGTTGAGGTCGGTAGCGACGGATTGGACTGTCAGCGTCTTCGTGCTGGCAGAGTCAATCATTTCAAAGTCGTCATCGCCCGAAGGTGACTCGCCTTGTCCGTATGTGACTTCGAGGGTGTAGTCAGTAATGTGAGGCGTAAGTGCTCCTTTCAGCATGCGAACGACGCGTCGGTCCATCTTTTCGTTGTCACCGACGAATTGAGCGAAGCCGTTACCTGCCCGGGCGATGCCCTCGACGAGGGCAGAAGAAGCTCCATGTCCGATACCCAGAGTAAAGAAGCGAGCATTAGGCGTGTTGTTGATAAAGGTGAACATCTCTTCTTGGTTCCAGATCTCGCCGTCCGTGAGAAGCATGACCTCAAGAGGCAAGTCGTTGAATCGGTTCGTGACAGTAGCCTTGATAGGACGGAGCATCTCCGTGCCTCCGTAGTTTGCCGAAAAGGTATCCAGGTGGCCCAAAGCTTCTTTGAGACTCGACTGATCGTATGTCTTACTCTTCTTGAAGAGGAACGAATGGTTGGTGCCGAAGGAACAGATATTGAACTTGACCCCGATTGGAAGTGACTTCAGGAAGATCTTCATGGCGGACACGACGAGTTCAATCTTGCCTGCCATACTGCCACTGCGATCGACGACGAAGACAATTTCTGGAGAAATGTTTGGAAGATTGAACTTTGGCACGAGGGTCGTCATGATAGCGCGCTGGTTGACGATGCTGGGGTGCGTCTCGAGAAGAGCACGAGGAGTGTCAGTACCCTTGGCCAAGACGACGACCACAAAGTCTTTGTCGAGCTCGGTGGAACCAAGAGTCAATGTGGCTGAGGCGTGGTTGTTGCTGAATGAGTCTTCGTCCATGGCAGATGTGCGACCCATGGTAACAGCGATTGGGTGACTAGGAGACTGCAGGCCGCGGATGATGGTTCCATCTTCGAGAGTAACGTCGACACAGATCGAGATGCGGCCCTTCTCGGTGGCGCTGTTCGAGAGGGCGCTTGCAGATTCTGCGGAGACTGGCCCGTAACGAGGGGCGATGATGGTCGGGATGGTGAACCTTGAGCCATCGGTTTCGGCGTCGTGCTTGAGCTCGCCCAGGTAGACGATCTCGATGTGAACTTTCTCCTTCGCGGGGACATTGCCGACCGAGGTGGTGAAGACATCGGAAGCCTCTGGCAACTGTTCCAGCAGACCCGCGGTTTCGCCTCGTGCCACGGCTTCCTGATACTCAACTCTAGCCTGCTGCTTCTCCTTCACCTTGCCGACAATCGTTTTGGAGCCTACGGTGCAAGTGAAGCCAACGACACTGACGCCATCGTAGAGGGGAAAGGTGTACTGAACTTCGTCCAGTTTCTTGCCTTGGTCATTGACAAATGTCTGCTTCAGAGTGGTACGGGACGTGGTAGCGAGGATGGTGGTTGAAGAGTTCAGATCGACTTGAGGGAGGTACTGCCGCACAACATATGAGGAGGGGGTGGGTCTAAAGGGAATCCAGCATCCGCAGAGGCGGTTGAGATCGTGATATTGGCCCGCCATGTGGAGTTGCATGCCAAGATGGAGAGGAAGGCGACTGAATGGGAGATTGATTGAGAGACGAATACTGAGGAGGAAGGGCCGACTTAAATAGACGTGAAGGACTGAGGAAAGCCTCAGGTAAGTAGACGTGAAGGACTGATGAATGCCTCAGGTAAGTAGATGTGAAGGTGAGGAAAGCCTCAGTTAAATAGATATGAAGGACTGAGTAGGCAGCCGCCCAAAAGAGGAAATCAGTCTCGCCAGCCAATCATGGCGCAGCCCCGCTGGTTCGCAAACAAATGACGTGTCAGACGCGCAAAGCACATTCTGCGGCCTGCGACATGGAAAAGCTCCCGGCTGGGCAGGTTGAAGGCTGATAAACAAATGTAATTGCCTGAAAAGGCGCATCGTTTGGAGGCCCAATGCTCGATCTTCAGAAGCCACCGACCATGAAGGGCACAATCTATCCTCACCTCGACTCCATGCGAACACACGCTTCAGCCGGCACCAATTTCATGAGGGAGCTGCGCCGTGACCAGGACCTCACTTCAGCCTCCACAAGTCAGTGTCGGGATACGCCAAGGACAGAAATTAGTTTGCTTCATCGTGAACGAAATGGATACTGCCTGCGCTGTGATTCGCTTGGATGAGACACGGTCTAACAGCATACCACAAATTCCCTGTTCTGTACTACCTGCGGCCGGCTACCAGCACACGATCAAGCGCTTTTGGATGGGAGGTCAAAGCAGAAGCTGTGCAGGCTTGACGGATATTTGCGGGGTAAGAAGCGTGCTAGGCAGCAGGATCAATTGCTGTTCGCAAACTGCGAAGGCAATCAAACACATCGAAGCCTGAGCTCGTGTTGAACAAAGTCTCAAACTTGTCACATTCAAATGACGATGAACTGGAACTGGGATTATGTTGATCCGAGGTGGGCAATGACAAGGCTGCCCGCAGCAGGCGTCGGCGACGACTCCTCTCCACCGCCGACTCTGGAATCACCTGTGAAAAGATCCAACGGGTATACCTACGAAGTCCACCTAGTCGTTGCTTCGAGGTCGTGGTGAGTCAACCCAGCGTGGACTACTACGAGGCAGAATCGCTCGCCAGTCTCTTCCCGCACAGCCCCCAAACTTTAACGCCACAAAGCATCGCAGCCTCCACAAGCTCGAGGCGGACAACATTTCATGACAGCGACCAAGAAGCCGTTATGGCTGGGTCATTGCAGGTGTAGCTCGAGATAAATGGTGTCGATGCTGTCAGCGCTTTGTTAGCCGGCGAGCCCTGTCGGTGATTCGAACTGACTAGGTACATTCTCCCCTGTTTGAACCCGACCCCCTTTAGCCTTCCGACCTCCTCGAAGCCCCATCTCTTGTACCAGTCACGCAAAGCCAGGCCCCCGTCAGAAGAAGTCTCGTCAGCCGCCATGATCGCCATCACCTTCTTCACGTCGGACTCCAGTGGGTGTTCGTCGTGGCCGATCTCTCGTGTGAGGTGTCGAGTGGTGCGGAGCAATTCGATAAGCCGTCTGATCATTTGGCTGCCGATGCCCTTGTTCGTATGGTTGGGATGACAGAAGAGGCTGATTTCCACCGTATGGCCATACCCTATCATATAACCACGAAAGGCCGACGCGTATGAGTAGCCGAGGACCCGGTGAGTCTCGTCCACCGCAACGAGGTACGGAAGGTTGCGAGTGGTAATTTCCCGGAACCTAGATGCGATATAGTCCGAGGGCGGCTTCTTCACCAGAAAAGAGACAACTGTATTTAGAACATAATGCTCAAATATATCACGAACCTGAGGTAGGTCGTCCTCAGTTGCTGACCGGATGGTGATGGTCATGGCTGGATAGAGCAGGGAGTTGCAGAGGTCTTCCTACCGTATTTACCTGAGGAATGGAGATGGACTCGTACCCGTATCCGCCTGCAGTATCTGATAACGAGCGCAATCATTCGCGGACAAGAAATAGGTTCTTCTATTCGTACTCCAAGCTGGTGCTATTATCGCTTATCGGTGACGCAATTAATGTTATCGTCACGTGCTCATAGTTCCTAGCGCGACTTCCCCGCATTTCGGCGATTGGAGATTGATCTCGATGCAGTCACTTCTTCATTGTCACCACTTCCTCCAGCCATTAACGTCTTCGTTCTCACCACTTTCTCACTTTTCCCAATCTCCCCAACCTCTGCCGCACAAGATCTTCTCCTCTGTATGCTCTCTCGAGCTCGGATCCGCGAAATGTCTTCAGTCGTCAAGTCCATCGCGGAGATTCCCACGCTTTCTCAGCTCTACGGCCGGGGAGAACTCAAACCTTCAACTGAACAAGACCTACCCAGTCCCAATCAACAACTTAACAACAAGGTCTGCACTTACAAGGGCGATATCACCAGACTGGAATGTGACGCTATCGTCAATGCTGCAAATAGGAGACTGCTTAGCGGAGGTGGCGTTGACGGGGCTATTCACCGAGCCGCGGGGCCTGGTCTTCTTCGAGAATGCAGAACCCTGAACGGCTGTGAGACCGGCTCCGCAAAGATTACAGACGCATACAATCTGCCCTGCAAGAAGGTCATCCACGCAGTTGGTCCGATCTACGAAAGTGTCAAGGAATCAGAATCTTACCTTCGCAGCGCTTACCGCACCTCTCTCCAGCTTGCCGCTGACAATGACTGCAAAACCATTGCCTTCCCCGCTATTTCGACCGGCATCTATGGATACCCTAGCAAGGCGGCGGCAAGAGCGGCTTCTAGAGAGGTTTATACTTTTCTGAGAAAGCCAGATGGTCAGAAGCTGGACAAAGTGGTCTTCTGCAACTTCTTGGACAAGGACGTTCATGCTTACGCTGAATGTCTTCCGTACGTATCACGATGGTTCCCTATCCACTTTCCGCTTGGTATACTGATTATCATCGAACTAGGATCGTCTTCCCCCCAACCAAAGATGACCTGTCCCATACAGGTGAGTGTGCCCCTGAAGGAAATGGCCCCAAGGAGATAATACCAACCGATTCGCAGACCCGCCCGAGGGAAGCCTATGAGCCTGCTGAAGCTCCAAAGCGGGGAGTAGTTGCCAATCAAACAGATATCGCTCCCTCAACCGACCAAACAGACGACGATTCGCCTGGAGATGTAGCCCTCCGTCAGTCGCCTTCTGCAACCCCGGTGAGGTATCTCGACGGCGACGATCGACCTTTATCCGAGACAACAAAGGACGTGAGCGGCGGCGATCCTATTATAGAGGCAGAAGACCATGCTCAGAAAACCACTCCGAAGCACACGGGCAGTGTTGTGCATGTGGTGGAGCATACTAGCAATGCTTCTTGTGCGGGTACTCCTTCGACTTAGGATGACGAAGAGAAAGACTGTGGACACGAACGCTTCACAAAACACGATGGTGTCGACTCCCATGGTCTTTGGCCCTCCTGCGCAATGATCTGTCAGTGCGGTCAGAAAATTGTTCAGTGCAGAGGAACCGATATGCCCGCCGTTGGTCGCGGCAAAAGTAGTCGGGTCTGAGAGGGATAACGTCAGGTGGAAAGATACGGGGATTTGCTCTGAGAGCCTAATCAGGATACCAGCGTTCACCAGCGAGGTGCTTGGGCGTTCAAATGTCGACATGGTTTCTTCTCTGGGTCAAACGGGATTGAGCGATTGAGCCAGACTTTTCCTTCCTCCGGTATCTGTGTCTTTTCAGCAAATGGTTGCTGACACCGGCGCTGTCTAGTCAAGGAGCAATTCCAACCATCGTTGTCCTTACGACGTATCCATAGGAATGGTGCCCCTAGAATTCGACGTTGTATTCCTCGAATCCAAGTCTTTATTCCAAGGCCACTCCGGAAGCGGGGTGTCATGTCAAGATGAGTTCTGCTGTTCAATTTTCTCCTATCCCCGCTGCACTCACCTATCCTCTGTTCTCCGACCTTCTATATGCCAGGGTACTGCCTTTCGGTCTGGCCCGAAATCGTCACCAACCCCAAACGTAAGGTCTGATCCGTCCACTTTCGTCCTGTTCTCCAGGAGACATGCATGGTTAAGTCCGCCTATCTCCGCCGCTCAGGTCTGGAGTTTAGCATTGAATTTGCTGATAGCTACGGAGTATCGATTGATACGGGGACGAAGACATGGACTCGTGACAAAGGATACAATACTGGGGACAAACACGTTCATTTGTCAATGTGCACTGGGTACAGATTGCGGTAGGGCTAGTACTCCGGCTGTGTGTTGCGTAGTACAGTATATGTGTATGTATATAAGGGGCTTGGGTTGCCATGCTTGCCAGTGGACCTAGTGCTCCTGCATTTCATCGCCTTGCTCTTGCTCGTTGCCCGCTTTCAAGACAGACGAGAGGATTCTCTTCTCTTGAGGATCTCGTATCCTTTATCCCTGGCTGGCTGGCTGGCTGGCTGTCTGTGGCCTTTCTTGCTTGCTTTTCATGATCGGGCCTCTTCCACCATGCCATCCCTCCCGGAATCGCACCGGGCGCTGGTCCTCTCCTCGCTCGGCTCCCCCCTCGAAGTGAAGTCCGTGCCCATGCCGGCCCTCCTCCCCGGCAGCGCAATCGTCCAGATTCTCAGCACGCCCATCCTCGCCTACGCCGCGGCCCTCTACTCCGGCGCGCTGAACTACCCGCTCCACCCGCCGCAGACCATCGGCGGAGGAGCTATTGGCCGGATCGTCGCGCTCGCCCACGACGCCACGACTCTGCAGCCCGGCCAACTCGTGCTCCTGGACCCGATGGTCCGTGGACGTGACGACCCCGCGCAGAGCATCCTGCTGGGCGTCCATGGCGGAACCTCCGCACAGGCAGCCCGGTTGATGCACGGGGAAGATACGTGGCGCGATGGGTCCTGCGCCGAGTATGCGCGCTGGCCGCTCGAGAACGTCCACGCGCTGGACGAGGATGCGTTGTGTGGCAGCAGCAGCACCGCTACGAGTACGAGCCCTGGGTCCTCGGGTAAAGGCATAATGAGCTTGAGCGGCTTAGGCTACACCATCCCCGAACTAGCCTACCTGCTCCGACTGCTCGTGCCGATGGGCGGGTTGACAGCGGCATTGGACGTCCGCGCGGGGGATACCATCGTCATCGCCCCTGCGACGGGCCAGTTCGGTGGTGCGGCCGTCGAAGTCGCGCTGGCGATGGGCGCGGATGTCGTCCTCTGCGGCCGACGGCTGGAGGCGCTCGAACGGATGAAGACCCTCCTGCAGCCCGTATACCCTGAGGGACGTATCGAGGTCGTGCAATTAACGGGGCACGTCGATGGGGACGAGGCGGCGATTCGGGCGGCCTGTGGACGTCGAACCGCGGCAGGAGTCGACGCGTATATCGACTTTTCGCCCGCGAGGGCGGCCGCCTCGACGCACGTCGCCAGCTGCATCATGGCGCTTCGTAGTGGCGGGAAGGCGTGTTTCATGGGCGGGATTACCCAGGGGGTGCAGATCCCCTACGCGGCCGTGATGTTCAGGGACTTGACCATCCGGGGGAAGTTCATGTACAAGAGGGAGGGGGTGAAGAGGTTGATCGGCCTGCTTGAGAGCGGGAGGTTGAAGTTGAAGTTGAAGTCGGAATTTGGGTCCCCAGTCCAGCCGGTGAAGACGTTCAAACTAGAGGAGTGGGAGCTGGGCTTTAGAGAGGCGGAACAGAGGAGTGGATGGAGGGAGATGGTGGTTTTTGAGCCTGCGATGAAGGGAGAAAGCGGGTGAGATATGATGGGTAGGCAGGTTGGTCTCTTGACTTGGTCTCTTGACTTACAGTGATCTGCCTTAGTGGCCCGTAACTTGACTTCAGTTAACGTCCAGCTAGAGCTCGACGTGTCGCGCGGCTGTCCTTAGTTGAGTCGAGTCGAGTCAAGGGAGTTCGTCAAATCGGTGCAATCAAGTCAGTACTATGACTGTATTTTATTTGCTGTCTATCGCTCGTTCATCTGTTCGTGATAATCATCGTACTCACCCAACAACAAGGTCGCAACGCTCACTGGGTTTCTTTGCCCTTGACGAAAAACTCGCGCTCACCGCCTAGCCTCAGGATCTCCTCGCACACCTTGTCGGTGACCTCGTCCGTGCCCGCCTCTCCGCCGAGATCCCTCGTCTTGACCCCCCGCTCCAGCACAGCCTCGACGGCGTCCATCAACAGGTCGGCCGCCTCTGGCTGGCCCAGCCAGCGCACCATCTCGGCACACGACCAGAAGGTGCCGACCGGGTTGGCCACGCCCTTGCCTGCGATGTCCCACGCCGACCCGTGGATGGGCTCGAACATGCTGGGGTTCTGGCGGGTGGGATCCAAATTGCTCGTGGGCGCGATGCCGATGCTCCCCGCCAGCGCGGCGGCCAGGTCGGACAGGATGTCGGCGTGCAGGTTCGTGGCGACGACGGTGTCGATGGTCTCGGGCTGCAGGGCCATGCGACAGGTCATGGCGTCGACGAGCATCTTGTCGGCCTCGACGTCCGGGTAGTCGCGGGCGACGCGCGCGTTGACCTCGTCCCACAGCACCATGCCGTTGCGCTGGGCGTTGGACTTTGTCACGAACGTCAGCTTGCGGCGCGGGCGCGACCTCGCCGTCTCGTACGCGAACCGCAGCAGGCGCTCGCAGCCGTGGCGCGTGAAGATGCTGACCTCGGTGCCGACCTCCCAGGGGTGGCCGACGTGCGAGCGCCCACCCTGGCCCGCGTACTCGCCCTCGCTGTTCTCGCGGATGATGACCCAGTCGAGTTTCTTGGCGTTGGCCTCGCCTCCCTGGCACGCCGACAGCGGCGAGGTCACGCCGCGGAGCACGCGCGTCGGCCGCACGTTCGCGTACTGCTGCAAGGGTTGGCAGATGGCGAGCCGCAGGCTCCACAGCGAGATGTGGTCCGGCACGCGCAGGTCGCCGACCGCGCCGAACAGGATCGCGTGGAAGCCGCGCAGCGCCTCCAGCCCGCCCTCTGGGATGTATCGGCCGGTGGCCAGGTACGTGTCGCTCGACCAGTCGAAGTGCGTGAACTGGAAGGAGAAGCGGGATGAGAAGGCCCGCGAGAGCGTGTCCAGCACGCGGATCCCCGCCGCGATCACTTCGGGCCCGATGCCGTCGGCGGGGATCGACGCGATCGTGTAAGTCGTCGTCGAGGGCGGAGGGGCTACGGGTTGCTGGTCTGTTGCTATGGAGCCCATCTTGGAGTCGAGCGTTATAAGTACTGTGTGAACTAGAATGGGGAGGGAAAAGGGGTAGACTGGCGCTGCTTGCTGGTTCTATGTCGTGTCGTCCGTCGTACTTCTTGTCAGTATGATAGTGATGGGAAGAGGCTCGACAAGAATTCGCCGTCAACATATACTCTGACGGCGGGGAAGACTTGTTCCATGGCTGTGGGGTATAGCAGATTATCGGTCGATGTCGGGAGAAAGGCCGTCCAGGTTTGTGTCCAATCGGTACGAGGACAGTCTGTTCGTGGGTGGCGACCGGAGAAGGCTTTGTCCGGAGGCTCTCTGAAGATATCTCGCCCATGCGCTCAACGTACATAAAGTAATGAATATGCATGATCGTCCAGGGAAGCTCAGACTGAGAATCATGAGGCACACGAACTTCCGCTGCAAAACGTTGGGGCCGCACGAACGCCTTTTAATAGTACTGTGTATGTACTTTGTAGCAAAGCCTAGCAGTGACACGCTACAGGTACTGTATTGCCTCACTCCCTCTATCCTACTCCAGCTCAGCAATCCACTCCGTCGACTTCACAATGCGAGCCTGCTTCGCCAACACCTTCACGCACGCGTCATGGATCTCCGGCTCGGGATCCATGCACAGATCCTCCAACACCACGAACCCATAGTCCATGTCCAAGCCCTGCCTGACCGTCGACAACACCACGCCACTCGTGCTCAGCCCGGCCATCACCAGCGTCTCGACACCGAGACACCGCAGGATCATGTCGAGATCCGTGCCATGGAACGCTGACCGCCGGCGTTTCGTCACCACGATATCCTCCGCCTGAGGCGCGATGGCGGCGTGGATCTCGGTCGACGCATCACCCTCCAGGAACCCGCCCGCGGCTCGGACGTTTGCGACCGAAGGGTTGCGAGGCGTGACTTCCGGATGCCCTGGCCGGAACGCCACCCTCACGAAGATGATCCTCACGTTTGCTTTGCGCGCCGACGTGATCGTGCTGGCGACGCGTTCGAGGTACGCTTGAGTGTTGTGGGTTTTGAGACGTGAGACGAGCCCATTCTGGATGTCGCAGACGAGGAGGGCCGTGGAGTTCGAGTTCATCGTCGCTGCAACGACCTGGACTATAGCTTTACGAAGTCGGGTACCAGCAGATGAGAGGGGGTCAGAGATCTGTTTCCGCGTTTGTCGACCACGGAGATGGACGATTCACACGAGGTGAGTTGGCTACTTGGAATTCGAGAGATTCAAATGATTCAAGAGACTCAGGGGGGTTGTTATGGCATATACTGAACGCCAGACCGGGCCGGTTGGTCAATCTGATTAGTTGGGCAGAAGCACAAAAGGCCGGTACCGGCAGGGTCTTCAGCCCCGGCCGCGTTCATCGTCTAGTGCTGCAGAACAATCCCTATAGCTCCATATGTGCGAGGTGTTCAACCCGCTTGAAGGCTTTTCTTGGACTTGTAGTGATAGGCGCCAACACCGATCCGAGGCTGGCCGTGAACCAAAGAAAGAAGGTTGCGGCAGGAACAAAGACGAGAATATTGGTCACGCCAAAGCATCGAATGAAGCGGGCATCTCCAGCATGCGGAAGTAACCGTCCAGGTTTGACGCTGCATCCTCCAATCATGACCACAACCTTGCCGATGCGCGCCTTGTCACATCTGTGAAGATCTGAATAGATAAAAAGGGCCTATTATATGTTCATGGGCGAACGCTCTTCTTGTGCAGATCCTAGACACATCCGTGCCACAGACACAGCGGGAGTCACAGCGGGCAAAATGGCGCAGAAGGCTAGAGTGTTGCTCGTCGGAGCTGGAGGCATCGGGACGATGACGGCGTTGAATCTGGAACAAGGAGGCCTCGCTGCTGTGACGGCCATCTTGAGGTCGAATTACACCGTCGTCAGCGAGAAAGGCTTCACCATCGACTCGTGCGACCACGGCAAATTTGAAGGCTGGCGTCCTACCAAGGTGCTCAATAAGATTCCCGACCTGTCTGGCCCCGAGCCGGCGGAAGAACCATTCGACTACATCATTTGCACCACGAAGAACATCCCAGACGTGCCGCCGAGTCTGGGCGACTTGATCAAGCCCGCCGTGACGCCCGGCCACTCGGTCATAGTGCTCATCCAGAACGGGCTGAATATCGAGAAGCCCCTGTTGAAGGCGTTTCCCGACAACATCTGCCTGTCAGGGGTGTCGTTGATGGGTGCCGACGAACTCAGTCCGGGCAACATCCTGGAAAACGATGTTGACAGGCTGTACATCGGTGCGTTCCTGTCCGACACCATCGACAAGCAAAAGCAGATCGATGCCGCTGAGGAATTTGTCCGGATCTACTCGGCCTCGGGAAAAGTGCAATGCTCGTACCAGCCGGACGTGCTGTTTGTGCGATGGAGAAAGCTGATGTATAACGCCGTGTGGAATCCAATCTGTGCACTCACAGATCTTGACACGACGCGGTTCCGACTCGCATCCGAGGACCAGGATGCAGCAAGCCCATTGAATTTGCTCATCAGGCCCGCCATGAACGAGATCCGCGCTGCGGCCAAGGCGGCTGCAAACGTTGAGCTGCCCGAGTCTTTGGTCGAGGACATGGTCGAGTGTGATCCCATCGAGATCTTCTGCGCGCCGAGCATGCTGCAGGACCGACGGAAGAAGAGGTTCATGGAGTTCGAGAACATCCTCGGCGAGGCGCTGCGGGAGGGCGAGAAGGCAGGCGTCGCAATGCCGACGGTGAAATGCATGTACGGGCTCTGCAAGGCCATCCAATGGCGTACAAAGGAGCTGAACGGACTGGTGGATGCTCAGAAACTGATGGAGGAGAGGAAGGCTAAGACGGGGAGTTGAGCCACCTAAGTCGCAGGGGTGGAGGCTGTGGAGGAAGCAAACCGACGATTAATGCGGGCGCTTCATTGCGATCAAAGGAGCAGCCAGGAGTCGACCGTGGCCATGGCATAAAGATAGAATGGCTACTGTTGATCCAAGGCGATGAGGTCTACTGCTCTGTCCCAACGGTGGATATTCTTTGTGACCCCCAAAGCGATGTGTTGGGAACTCGTTTGCTGGTGGTCTCCATCACACATGCTGGCTTTTATTTAAACATCTTGCCATCTTTTTCCTGTTCTCAATTTTCAGATCCCTAGTATCGCAGAAGTCATCCTCATGTCGGACCATGAAATGTATTATGTTGAGGCCGAACTGCCTCGACCATGCACCCAGTCCCCTTTTGGTTCAGCCTCGTGCAAACAGGCTCGCTAAAGTTTGTTGGACCAGCAATCATTCTTCCCTTGCCGTTGCCCGGGTCGATTCGACAGAATCGGGATCTGCGTTCTCCGACATCTACCAGTCCGTCTTCACGGCTGAACCAGCCTATATTTTCTCTTTGTGGTAATGTTTACACTTAACAAAGCCCCCGACCGAAGCATCCGGTCGGAGAACAATGAGAATTGGCCACTCAACATTCAGACTCGAGACTCAATAGCTCGCGTCCGGATCTGGCTCGGCATGGTTGTGTCACCCACTTGCTGCCATCAGCGTCGACATGGATTCATATTGAGGTCGCGAAGGATCGCGGTCACTCCACGAAAGCGTGAATGCTATTGCAAGTGAAAGTGCTCCCTTAGAGCATATATATCTAAGGTTAGCTGATCAACCTGAGCGAATCTCTGTTGAAAGTTGCGACTCACCACATTGCAGAACGTTTGATTAATTCATCTGAAGGCTGTAGCCCAAGGCCAGTCCTTAGATGCGAAGCAAGTCGAGTCCAACAATCACCGACTCGATTGCAGTACGGGCCTCCGAACAGATTAAACCTTCCATTGCCCTCTCCCTCAAGAAGACGTCGTCCACGACTAGCCTCGCTTCTGAGCAGAGAAAGTGCTCGATTCGCCTCGCTCATATCAATCTCGACGTTTCGCAATGTCGAAGACTAATATGCTTCAGGGTGTCATGTTCACTAGTCTTCTCGTCTTCATCCCCGCGGTGCGAGAAATATGGCGATATGTCCACTCGGTACGGGCGGCGGCGGCTGCAGAAGCAAATGCCGGAAACAAAATTGCGGAGATCCCTCCTGAAGTCACGATAGACATCTTTGCACGGATGTCTTCTGCTGACCCTGTCGTTGTGAGATGGGACTTGCACAAGTCGAACCAAGCTTGCTTGGTGACCCCGGCGCACGTCCTGGACCTGGCTCTCAGCTGCCAGAAATTTCGCAGAGAATCGGGAGGAACGGTGCGGACGATGGTGTGCAAAGGCGAGGCGCGGCCTTCCAACCTCCCAAAAACGCATCAGTCTCTGCGCCGCGTACAGGACGTCATCCTCGAGAACGGCCACGAGGCTGAACTCGACATACAAGGATTCCACGCACTCAAGACAATTGTTTGCCGAGCAGGAGCAGTGTATTCTGTTACCGTGCCCGGCAGCAGCAAGGTTACTATCGACTTCCCGCACGCTGAAACACTGATTCCCCATCGAAGTGCAGTTCAGGCGCAATTGAGGAGCCAGCTGCCCGTGTGGCTGCACAATATCGCGACGGACCCAAGCAGTCATGTCGACGTCAGCATTGAACTCCAATTGCTCTTCAGCGCACCTCTGACAGTCCAGGAACACGGTTGGGATGCAGGCTCCGGCTATCCTGCGATGGCCATGTGGTGCACTTGCAGATATCATTGGAGGAGCGGCACGATCTCCGATATCTGCTCGTCTCCTTGATGGAGCAACGTGAAGGTCGTTGGGTGAGGGTAACTTGTTGTCAGGAGGAATCGAATCGGATTCAGCTTCGAGAGGTCAACTCGGCTATCATCTTCAGTTCAACAGAGACAGCAATCTACGGCTGAGTCCAGCCCCAGCCAACCGTCTAGGTCCAGAACACCGGAGCCATTCCCGGAGACCCAAGTCAGCATGGACCTCCATGACCAGTCCATTTCTGTGGGGTATCAGGCTCAGGATGGAAGATTTTGTATACTGGCTGCGTTATACCTTTGCCTCGGCCGAACTGCAATATACTTGATGCGGGCCCTCCTTACTGCAAGACTGGGGATCGACTTTGGTTATCGCAGCTTTGCACACGTAGGATTGCTCTCACAGATGAACCATAGGGGGGTCCAATGTTGGTATGAAGTGATTGCAGTGGATTGATCGTCATGATCGTCATAGGCAAGGAGTTCCAGACTGGGTGTGATAGTCAAGTACAAGTGCCAGAAGTGCACAGTACGGGTACGGGTAGATGCTTGTTCCAGGTCGAGGAATTCATCATCCGTGCGCGTGCTCGAATTCAACTCTCTGCTCCACCATCCATTCCTTCTTCATCCCGATGGGTGGTTGCAACGCATGTTACACGGCATGGAAGGGTGGCCGGAGAAACTTCGATCGATCACCCCCCATTAAGCTGTGGAGGTTCGTGTAGTCCCGCTGCTGCTCCTGTAACGTATCGAGTGTTTGTGCAACCCCTTTACGCACAGGCCGGGCGCGGAGATCGGCCAGGCCCTTGATAAGGATGTGTGAAGAATGGCACCATATCATCGCTATCACACGCAACAAGCAGTCTTTCTCGATTCTTCTGCCATGCCACTTTTTTTCAGGAGGCATGTTCGCGGCCGATGGAGCCCAATTTACAATGTCGCCCAAGGCAGGTGGAGATCAGTGGCGCCAGCGTGGGATGGATCAAAATAGCAGTGGGCGAGATTGGCGCACCCACCGGGCCAGAAAGAGTAAAGCTTCTAGGCTTGGTTTCAGGCAAGGGGCAGCTGCGAGGGGTGCCTCCTAGGGGCGCGTGTCAGATAAGCTCCGTCGCCCAAACCAAATTGATCGCCAGGTACGCCGCCTATCAGCATCGCTCCTGACGCCCAGCACTGTCGACACAAGGCGATCCCGCCCGCGTCGAGCGTGTCAGGGATAAACTTATACTTGATCAAAGCACGCAAACATGGACTCCTGCCCCCCTCCCGTCGCTCGTGTCTTTCACAGCGGTCGTTCGTTCCTTTCCTTCTGCCGTCGTGAGCATTGGGCGCCATGAGCAACATGGCAACGTCCCTTCCTCGCGGTTTGGGCCCAGTGAGACTTCTCATCATCTTTATTGTCCTCGTCTCGCTCCTGCTGTTCCGCTCTTACTACCTCCCTAATCCTGATGCGCAGACGGAATACGGCCTGGCCTCGTCGCCGGGACCTTGGTGGAGGGGATCGAGCCCAAATACCCTCGCCGAAGAATCCGATGTCGACCTCGAAGATGGTTACTACGAATTCGACGACGACCCGGCTGCCCCATCAGCAGTTGACAGCCCCGCAGAGCTGAAGCCGGAGCAAGAGCCAGAGGGAAAGGCAGATAAAGAGGCGGAGCCCGAGCCTGAGCCGCAAACTGGGCCGACCTACGCCTCGGGACCTACAGTGCCTGCACCCGCCCCTGCTCCTGTACCCGCGTTTGAGTCGCATATCCCTGCGTGTCGCCAGCTACCAGGCGCAGACAAAGTTGTGGTGATAGTCAAGACCGGCGCCACAGAAGCGTTTGCCCGTGTCCCCGAGCTACTGGTCACCCTCGGGGACTGTGCCCCTAACTTCATGATCTTCTCCGACATGGAACAACACATCGGAGAGTTCCATATTCAAGATGCCCTGGACGAGATCGGGCGGGAGTACAAGGAGAGCCACGAGGACTTTCAATTCTACAACGCCATCCATGCCGCTCATTCTGCACATGGCGATGTGAGTGTGCTTGGATCCGACAAAGCTTGGGCCTTGGACAAGTGGAAGAATATCCCCATGCTTCACAAAGCCTATTCGAAATATCCCGATGCCGAATGGTTCATCACCATAGACGCGGACACATATCTCAGCTGGGCCAATCTACTGCTCTTGCTCGACCGCTTGGATCCGGACGAGCCGCTATATGCAGGCTGTGTCTATTGGCATGGCCCGACACAGTTCGCCCAAGGTGGCACTGGCTACCTACTCTCCCGCAAGGCTGTCCAAAAATTCGAAGATATCCGAAGTCCCGAAAAGATAGCCGACTGGGAGAAGGAAACTTCCACAATCTGCTGTGGTGACGTTATGCTGGGGGTTGCAATGGGCCATGCCGGTGTGTCTGTTAGCGGTGCTTGGCCGATGTTCCAAGTTGACCCCCCGTCGGGCTATATCTGGGGAGATCGCACGTGGTGCACACCTGCCATCACCTGGCATCATGCTCACTCATACGAGGTGGAAGCCCTCTGGCAATTTGAGCAGGAGTGGATCAACAAGACTTGGGATGACGACGACCCTGGTGCGGTTCCATACCTCTTCAAGGATGTCTTCGAGGACTTTGTCATGCCACACATCTCCGAGAAGAAGAAAGATTGGAACAATGGTTCCGGGGACAAGACATTCACCGAGCCCAAGGAAGGCCATGTCAAGGAAGACGCTGATTGGGATTGGAAGAATGACGAAGAAAAGCAGAAGCTGTGGGATGATCTCTCCGAGCTCGAGAAGGGCTCCATCGAATCGGCCGACAAATGCCGTGAAGTGTGCGACTCCGACACAGAATGCGTACAGTTCTCCTGGCATCCCGGCACTTGCAAGCTGAGCCATTCCATCCGAATGGGCCGCCCTGTTGACGGCAAAGAAGAATACATCTCAGGATGGATGCTAGATCGGATTGAGGAATTCAAGAAGGCGAGAGGAGAGTGTTCGGAAATCTCGTGGCAAATCGGCTGAGCTTGGGTCTTGAGCTTGCTGGCCACATTACGACGTGACGATACCATGTTTTCTTCTTCGGCGGACATGCACGAATTTACCGAAATGCTGTGTTGCTGTGGGGAGCCTGCTATGGACACTACAAAAGCGATGCCACGGCCTCTGTTTACATCACAGGCGTCCGCGGCTTCACAACTCGGATACACGCCGTTCGCGGCGTCGCTGATCCGATGGACATCCAAAAGCGTGCTGTTCGCCCTCAACTCCTATTTTCGGACTCGCAGTATCTCTGTATATATTGGCCGATTTCTTCTGAGCATTCGAGCGGGATCTGGCACTTTGCAAACACATTTCACAATTTCTTCAACCAGCGACACGGTACGAAACTGGAAGAGCGAATAGAGGTTTTGGTCTAGAGAGTTAGCTCGTTCACGCGACGATAGAGGATGTATTTGTAGATATACCTTGGGGACTATGGAGTATCTTTGCCGGTTTATGAGTTTTGGAGCCATACTTGGGCACGGCAGGGCAATTGTTTTGAACTGCGAGATGTTCGCGGCGCGGACTGTCGTAGTACGGAGGGAGATTGCGCAATCATCTATACTACGAGGACGGAGTGAGATTGAGATACCACTTTATACTACCTACCGGCACAGAGGGAGATCGAGATACATACCGCTTTATACTACTGTACCTCGCATCATTTTCGAAGCGCAGTGTGAACGGGGTTGAGTTCGACTTGGACGCCCATCCGAGGTCTGTCCCGTCCGTAAATACCGGGTGCACATCTTCGGTGAGGATGGGTGGCATTCATTCACGAGGTGCACTCTGTAGCTTGGGTGACAGTTTCGAATTGTTAGGTACAAAGCCAGAACGATGCAGTCCTGCCCCTGCCCAATGGTTGACCCATGTCAGGCATTTTGCATCCTAGCTGTGGTATTTAAAAAGTCCCTTGAAATAGGACGATATGGTGTGCGTTGGTGTATCGGCTCAGTAAACCTCGCAAACCCTCCTGAACGCAAGCACAGGCTGTAGGGAACCCCCTAAACGCAAGCACAGGCTGTTAGGGTATCTCTCAAACGTGAGCACAGGCTGTATGGGTATCTCGGATGAAGCCAATTCCCCATGCTCGCTGTTGGGGTATCTCATGAGAATATGCCAATTCCCCATGCTTCCAAGATGGGCTCAATGCACACACTTCCGGCAGTGCCAATGTACAGGACGTAAATGCTGCTCTTCCAGGACCAACTTCAACTTTCACTTCATGGCAAAGTCAAACTCCTCGAAATCGGCCCGCAGACCGTCGGCCTCTTCTTCCTCCGCTGCTTGCTCACTTCCGTCCTTGCGAAGCAGAGCATCCATCCAATTGACTCGGTTCTCCAGTTGCAGCAGACCGGCCATCACTTCCCGGCCGAACCAGATTTTGAATTTCTGTTCCGTGGGCAAGGAGAAATATATCGACTTTGCCACGCCGACATCCTCGTCTGCGTTTCCGTTTCCGTTGGTGTGATCGGCCATCTCGAGCGGGTTTGCCATCCAGGTCCAGACGCGGAAGTAGTCTGATCGTTCCGGGAGCTGGCTGTCCGGGTCACATGGCAGGAAGGTTGGATATTTGTACTGTTCCGTCTTGAGTTTGAACGCCGCCTCCACCATGCCGCTCTTGATACGGTCTGTCGGACAGGGGATGACTTGCCAGTGGAAATGCCTAATGCCCGTTCGGTTGACTTCCCAGCAGACGGTGCCGAGCTCGCCATGGCTTTTGGAGCCGACCATGGCGCTCAGTGCCTTGCGGAACTTGGACATCTCCTTGAACTCGGTCGCGATCTCTTGTAAACTTCTCTTTCCTTGGGCCATTTCGTCAGCGGCATGGTAGTATGGGATGATCATGACATGGCCGGTGAAAGATAGTTGAGGGAACGTCGTCGGGAGTGGCAGCGGTCCTCGTGAGACAGTAACCATGCTTTCCTCGCCAAGAGAAACAACGAGGTGAGTTTTGGAGCCGGGTTTGTTGAGACACATGAAGCAGTCGCTAGGATCGCTGCGGGGGCCTTTTCGTGCACGCTTATTGTGGTGTGGCTCGTAACCGTCTTCAGCATAGCGACGGTATGTCGCCTGGTCATCGAGATACGGTCGTTTGCGTGGTGGCGAAGACCTGGCGAACGGTGATTCAGCCGGCGGTTCCACCGTCGCAGGTGGACGAGATGTATCTAGCGTGAACGCTGTCATCCATTCTTTTGTCGGTGCCGCCACGCTGGGTAGGCTTTTGAATCTGGTGACACTTGGCTCCTCGAGCGAATTGTAGTCGGTAAGGTGCTTAAAAGGCTCCCGCTCCCACAGAGCAGCCGGACTGCTAGAGAAATGATACCACGGCTTCAGAGCTTGACAGAGATTTGAGATCGACTGCGAGCCGCGAACGTCACAAAGCCCCTCAGGTAGATCGATCTTGGATCCGTTCTGGATGTTAGCAGGCCACTCATTGGTGATGAGGATATGGGCCGAATGAGCTCCGTGCAGCCCTCGAGCTTCGTTGTCCATGTAGGACGGGTCGCAATTTCCAGGCTTCTCAGTGGCCGGGGCTTCATGTTGGATGAGTCGGCCTCCTAGTGAGACAAGTCTGACACCTTCGGTAGTCGTCATGATCCCCTTGCGACCCAGGTAGAAGAGGTTCGGACATAGATCGGTCTCGAATTCGAGCTTTGCCTTGACATTCTCCGGAAGCGCGTGGTCACCAACCGTGAAGTATGTCGGTAGGGGGATATCGATCTGACCACTGAGAAGTGCGTCTAGTTGATTTGAGCTGTCTTCATTGTTGTCTGAACTGAAAAGGTCGCCGACAACGATGGCCAAGGCGAAGTTCTGCTTGGCTTGCAGCTTTGATATCTTCTCAAAGGCCTTCTTGAATTCACCTTGGACGCTGCCGACAACGAGACTGAGAAGACAGTCAGCGGCTCTTCAGTACGCATCGCGACCGACTTACATTTTTGCAGTACCCATCTTGGGATCCTTGTGAGATCGTCGCAGTTTGATAGAGTAGGTTATCCAATCTTTCAGTCAAGTGCGCACCTGGCCATTAAGGCTTCTCCGACTTGAACGAAATGCAGATATGTAACCTGGGCTTCAAGATGAGAAGGTATCTCAGGCTCGCGCAACGGGACCGCGACTCGAAAGTGAAGTGAATGTCACGTCTTGTCACTTGCCACTTGTGAAATGATCCACAGTAGACGGTGAAGGTTTTGCTACTGCGGACCTTTGGTAACTGAAGCGTGAATGGGGAATCGCAACCAACTGTGCGGGGAAAGTTTTCGCTCTTGCCGCACCTGAGATTTTTGTCACAATTCAAGCCACACCAGGCGCAGACGAGATTTGTCGCTCACCCTCAATCAAACCCTGAAGAGATAATGTCACTGGCGCCTGAACGGTGACAATTGCAGCCATGGCGCCGATATCCCCTGGGTTCCAACTTGTGCCTTCACGCAAGGCAAAGAAACAGACCACTTCGACAAACCTTCACCGATATGAATCCTTCACTAAGCGGATAGCCAGGTTGAAGATTGACCCTGTCCATACTGTCGAGAGGAGGAAGCCTACGGATGGCGACACCGACATTTTACAGAGTTTCTTTCGGACAGCCTTGGAAGAGTGGGCGGAGCTGAATTTGTCGCAGACGTTCACGAGCTTCCTCAATAAAGCGAATCCTCTGTCCGAGACTCTACCGCAATTGCTCCACCATGCCGACACTCTCTTCGACTTACTGGCCCAGCATATCGAAAAGAACGATGAACTTGCCCTCGAACCTCTCCTCAGCCTCCTTGCACATCTTGCCCATGATTTGGGCCAACGTTTCAGTCGATACTTCTCAAGAACAGTGGAGTTAGTCGCACGAGTTGCGGCTGCGCAGGATAAGGCAGATGTCATTGAATGGTGCTTTACATGTCTGGCGTGGATGTTCAAGTACCTGGCAAAATTGCTCGTACAAGATCTGCGGCCTTTGCTTGATATCATGACTCCGTACCTGTCTTCCAAGAAGGATTACATTGTCCGCTTCAGCGCAGAATCACTGGCTTTTCTGCTTAGAAAGGCGGCGGTACTGTACCAGAAGAAGAGAGGCCCCCTGAGTCTTGCCATCAAGCACCTTCTCGGTGCACTGCCACAGGACAACGAATCTCCACCGTACACCCCGTATCAGCTGGGCGTCATGACCCTTTGTGTTGATAGTGCTCGCGGGCTCGATGGACAGCTTCATTCATGCTCTGCATCGCTGGTTCACTGTTTGTTGGAGACTGCTCTCTCAATGAGCAACCCGGATCATGTCCAATCAACGGTGGAAGGCGTCATCATCGGGCTCATTCATGAGACGGACAGCAGCGCGTTTCGTCCCGTCTTAGAAGTGGTCCTGGAGGTTATCCGACATTGCGCTGCGTCGAACGATTCCAGCCAAGTTTCTTTCTCTCTCAGACTCCTCATAGTGCTCCTTGGGACACGGAAGGGTTCAAGGATATCTGGGTGGGCTAACGTTATTGAGACTTTCCAGGCTCTGGAAGAAGTAGCGCGGCAGCTAAGTCATGAGCTACCTTTGCTTCACTCGACACTAGCCACAATCATGGCGGAGATCATTCAGTATGCTCCCATGGACCAACTGTTGCCATTCTCACAGAAGCTGTTGGACAGCGCAGCTGAAACCCTTTCAATCCGCGAGTATTTCGCCTTCTCAGCTCTCTGTGTGGAGCTGGGGAAGGAAAGGTTCACCGACCTAGTTCTTCCGAGATTACAACACTATATTGTTGAACATTGGTCTGAGGATGAGGTTAGCCTCTACTACACTCTCGAAAGATTGCGGCAAGAAAACATACCTATTGGTGGAGCAGCTACCGCTGGCTCGTTATTCTGTCCTGCGGACTATGAAGACTTCGCCATTCTTCACCTAGTGGCAGAGGGGGAGGCCGCAAACTCGTCGACCACACAGCAACTTGCAGGGCGCCTCCGTCTCGCCAAGAATTCCCGTCTTTCTCGGAGTCCTGAAGTCATGGGAAGAGCTCACGATGCCTATCATAAGCTGCTATGCACAGCGCTCCTCGAAGAAAGCAATGATTTCAACCTCCATCGACGCGCGATCCTGGGTTGGGGATTTGATTCGTACCTCGACACTGTTCCCGACACCGGTCATCAACTCGAAGGCATTATAGGTCTCCTTCTAAAGACCTCCCCAGATCATTTCCGCCTACAGCCCTTCGTACATGCGACGTTTCGCCTATTCCGGAAGCATAACCGCGATCAGAACTCGGAGCATCGAACCTTTGACAATCTTCGATATCATCTCATCAAGAACCTGCTGGCCAATTCTTCAGGGTTGAAGAAAGATTCTCTGCTTTTACTCCCGCTGGTCGAGGCAACGGGTGCAAACCCGTGGCTTGTAGAGACGACGGAGCTGATGATTGAAATTCTGGAGACACCGTACACTCCTACTGAAGTCCGCAAAATTGCAATGTTGCTCAGGAGACTTCCTCAACTGCACAGGAGTATGCCATTGAAGTCCTCATACCATGACCTGATTCCTTTCTATTGTCTTGGCATGCTGTCATCTTTCCATGACCGGACGAGGAAGGAGTTGTGCAGTACGCTTGCTCAGCTGGTAGAAACCGCGTCAACCGAAGAGCTGGTGCTTAATGTCGCCATGCAATGGCTTCAGACACCTATGGATCCAGCCCAACCACAGCGGAAGGATGAGGAACAAATAAAGCAGCACTTATCGTCCTTTGAATGCTCTCATCTCGCTCAAGTGGAGTCTCTTTCCTCATCGGTCCTGAATGATTTTCAGAACTCAGACGACAGTTTTCGTACTATGGTGGAGGCTGCGCATCAACCCGAAAACGTGGGCACGCCGCAGAATGGTAGAACTCTAGCTCTGCAGATATTGGCAGCAATACCAGCCTCTGCAGAGCGCCGTTCTCGATTACTGGTGCCTATCTTCCTTGCTGCGCCGTTCAGCCGCGGACAGCTGCCCGCAACCTCTGACTCTGACGCTTCCGGGTCTTCACACACTTTGACCCCTGAACTTGATGATCACGCGTGGTCCCTCTCAGACCGCAAGGCGCTTTTGACTCTGTTCAGAAAGTTCGTCAATCCGCGGGTGCTCTTCAGGTCTCCGGAAGTGTATAACAAGCTCATCGATCTCCTGAGCAACGGCAATGAGGACATTCGGAAACTCGCATTTCAGGCGGTCTTGACCTGGAAAGACCCGGTCCTCGCACGATATGAGGCCAAGCTAACGCAACTCGCCGAAGGAAAGTTAGCAGCTTCTGATATCAGCACGTTTCTGGGCTCAGACGAAGAGCCAGATTCCGTCAAATCGGTGGATCGTCAAGTCGTCCTTTCGATTGCGCTCAGACTTCTCTATGGTACGATTGTAGGCCGAGCAGGTACGCAAGGATCGCAAGACGCCCGGAGAAAGTCAATTTTGCGCTCTCTCTTCCAGCTATCGAACCAAGAGGTCGCGGTATTTCTTGACATTGCTCTTGGCAAGCTGAGAGATCTCAAAGTCAAAGGGACGTCCCCTCCTCTGGCAAGCCTTGACCAACTTTTCGTCCCGGAAGATCAGCAATATGGTTTCCTCCGATTACTATTATCAATGCTCGAGACTTTACAGAGCCGATTTGCAGAGTACGGTCCGCAGGTCGTCGACGCGGTCGTGTCTTGTATCGTCAAAGTATCCCACCAGGGCCAAAGCCAGATTGGTGTCAAGCCAACTGCTACAACCGCTCTATCCCGAAGTATCAGACGCACAGCCTTCCAATGTCTTGTGCTTCTGTTCGAACATTGTCCAGAGATCGACTGGCCGAAATATCTACCCGTGCTCTTTGCCGGCGGGATTAGCCCACGCCTTGACATATTCGCATCAGAGACAACTCAAGGCATCTCAGGCCTGCTACGGCTGTTTGCCGTTTGGGCACACTCACATGACCTAGTCGTCTGCCTTGGAAAATACGATGCTCGAGTTCCAGATGTACTCTGGCGATCACTAGCCGCGCTACCAACTCCGAGCGCTGTGAAGGTGTTCATTCTCAACGAAATCGTCCTTCCTTGGGTTGAGCTGGCCGAAGACAGCTCGATTACTCCGACCGAAGCTCATGATCTTCTTCAAACTGAGTCAGATGGCTTGTTGAAAGCTCTCATTTCCCTCCTAGAACGGACGCCTCCGAAAGACATTCTCGCAGCGGTGACAGCGGTCTTACCCAGAATCGCGCCATTCGCGAAGTCTTCGGAATCTCGAGGGTCTGCGGTGAAATTGTTGACTAGTCTCCTTTCCAATGACGGCCTCAAGGTCGCTCCCAATGTTAAAGGGCAACTCTTGCGCTCGATTCAGGCCTTTTTGTCTGCTGACGACGTTCTGGAGGAAGGCTTGCGCCAGCAGCTCCTTACATCAGTCTCTCCCTTGTTCAACTATTTCAAGGACGAGTCCAATCGTCAAATTCTATGCGAAGTCTTGGGGCGGTTGGCAGCTTCCAACGAGCTATTGACTCAGGCAGCACGACTTTGTAAAGATTTGAATGCTGTGTCCTCACAACGGCTTGACGAGGCTGATTACGATACACGTCTGGAGGCTTTCCATTCAGTCCAAACACTGGATGTTGCAAGGTCTGGTCAAATGTGCCTACCCCTCGTCTACAATCTGCTATTTTTCGTAAGGACCGGCGATGATTTCACCCTCAGGTCAAATGCCCTTGCATGCCTCAAACAACTCATCACCAAGGGCTGTGGCACGGCGGACCCAGAAGTCAGCAACATGATAGTCAGCTCTGTCCTGCCTGTCACGAAGAAGTGCATGCGACATGAATCAGAGCTTGTGCGGGCCGATTTTGTCGGTCTACTCGGACTTCTTGTGCAGCATGCTGGAGGGGATGAAGACTTGCAGAATATGACACCGCTGCTGGTCGGGAACGATGAGGAAGCGTCCTTGTTCTCAAACGTTCTGCATATCCAGCAGCACCGCAGACTTCGAGCGATCAGACGGCTTGTGTCGGAAATTGAAAAGGATGCAATCAATACCAAAAACATTGTGGAGATCTTCATACCTCTGCTGGAGATGTTTGTACATGACACCAGTACCGATGAGTCAGCTCAGAGCACTAAAGGTCAAGCCATCGCCGCTATGGGCACAATCCTCCAATGGCTCGATTGGAGGCACTTCAAGACATTGTTCCGCAGGTACAAGAGTGACCTTGACTTGACTGATGCCGAGCAGAAGTCAGCCAGCCGACTACTCGGACATGCTGCTGATGCGTTAATGTCCGCCAACGCGAGTCGTTCTAACTACCACAAAGAAGAATCAGACCAGCCACAGCCTCGTCTCGCAAGAGCACTTCCTGACAAAAGCATAGTCGAGCAGGAACTGAGAACTCAGTTCATCCCAAAACTCGCAGAACTCATTCATTACAAGGACGAGGCCGAGATAAGCCTTCGATTACCAGTTGCGGTCATCACGGTCAAGCTCATCACACTGTTGCCCGCAGAGGAGATCCCGATTGTCGCTTCACCAATCATACTCGATATCGCCAACGTACTGAGAAGCAGAACTCAAGAATCACGGGATGCAGCGCGTAAAGCGCTATGTGAAACCGTGCTTTTACTTGGTCCCACCAGTCTACAGTTCGTTGTCAAGCAGATGCGTACAGCGCTGACGAGAGGATATCAGTTGCATGTCGTCTCTTATACCCTGCACGCTATCCTCGTGGCGCTCTCTCCTCACAGCAAGCACGGAGATCTGGACCATTGTGTCGAGGACCTGGTGCCAGTCATCGTGGATGACATCTTTGGCACTGTTGGACAGGAGAAGGAGAATCAAGATTACATCAGCAGCATGAAGGAGGTCAAGAGCAGTAAGAGCTTTGATTCCATGGAACTTTTGGCTCGATCAGTTAGCATTGCATCCGTGTCACAACTGGTCGCTCCGCTCCAGACACTGCTGTCGGGATCATTGACGACAAAACAAGTCCGGCAAATCGATGAGCTACTGCGAAGGATTGGCAGTGGATTGGCGCAGAACCCATCAGCCAGCAAGCGTGATGTCCTGACTTTTGCGTACCAGTTGATTCAGGCCCTATACCGGCAAAGGGCTAGCGGCGAAGTTCGGACACTGACGAATGACGAGAAAAACCGTCAGAGGTATCTCGTCGAATTGTCGTCCTCGCACAAGAGAATCGAGAGTAAGAGCTCGGCGTTGCTGTTCAAGCTTGCGAGATTTGCATTGGATTTGGTGCGATCTACGCTGCAGAGATATGCCGATGTCATGACACCCGAGAACGTGCATGGGTTTCTTCCCATTATCGGTGATACTCTAGTCGAGGGCCAGGAAGACGTCAAGATATCCGCTCTGCGCCTATTATCTGCGATCATCAAGTTGCCAATGCAGGAACTCGAGGACAACGCTGCTCTGTACGTAAGCGAGGCTGTCAAGGTTGTGAAGAACTCAACAAACACCAACGAAGAAGGGGCACAAGCTGCACTGAAATTTATAGCAGCAGTTCTTCGCGAAAGAAAGGATGTCAACGTCAGAGACTCGGATGTTGCGCAGCTTCTGCATCGTGTCACCCCCGACCTCGAGGAACCAGATCGACAAGGCGTCACGTTCAACTTCATTCGAGCAGTCATGGCGAGGAAGATCCAAACGCCAGAGGTCTACGAGCTCGCTGACAAGATAGGCATCATGATGGTGACAAATCACGGCAAAGGGGCACGAGACGTGGCCCGAGGTGTATTTGTGCATTTCCTGCTCGAGTATCCACAAACCGCTTCTCGCTGGGCAAAGCAACAGAAGTTCTTATTGAAGAACCTCGAGTATGAGTATCCAGAAGGGCGGCAATCGGTGATGGAAGCCATCAACACCTTAATTGGCAAAATGAAAGGAGAGAATGCCCAGGAGTTGATATCTGTGTTTTTCATTCCGCTTCTTCTCCGGATTGTCAATGACGAGAATGAGGGATGCCGACAACTTGCAGGTGCGCTGCTGGGCAGACTGTTTGGCCTGGCAGACCGCAGTCGCTTGATTGAGGTGCTACAACCTCTCAATACCTGGGCCGAGCAGAATGAAAATCTGGCGCTACAGAAACTCGGCCTGCAGGCGTATGGTATCCTCTTGGACGCAGATGTCAGTCTGAGCAAGGATGAGCTTCGTCGAATTCGCGGCAGCGTCTCTCAAACGCTCAAAGATTCCGACACATCCGACGAGGACGACTGGGAGCTCTCACTCCAGGCGCTACTCCTCCTGCAGAAATTAGTTGAGTCGCATCCCGAAACGGTCTTGGACCGCAAGCAGACTCCCCTGTGGTCCTCTGTGTGGTCGGCCTTGGGCCATGGTAATGCATGGATGCAAGGCACCTCGGCAAGCCTGTGCATCCAGTTCTTCAGTCACTGTGTTTCGGGGGATCGTTCGAAGCTTCCGCTAGCATGTGAGTACGGGTTGTCGATGGATTCGCACGCGTTTCTCAAAGTCCTGAAGGCCAGTGTCCGTGTCTTACGGCGTACTGAAGGAAATGGGGACCTAAGTTCGCAAATCGTGCAGATCCTTGGCTTCTTGGGCCAGTGCTTGGACCAAAACGGACTGTCGATGGAACTCAAGTCAAACCCAGCTGACAGAGAGGAATCGGAGGTGGATTCCGAGGCCGAGTCCGGTGACAAGGATGCGAGGACACGAACAATCCCCGGTATCCAGTATCTGCTCGATCAGCTTTCGCGCATTCTGCGAGTGGAGGCCAATCGACTGTCTTCTGCGGCGTTCCTTCCGAAAAAGTCGGCGTTGCAACTCCTTTCCAACCTGCTGCCTGGCCTGTCGGAGAGTAGTCTGCCCAGACCCCAGATCCATGAGATCCTGCTCCCTCTTCAACACATGACCGATCCGAACACCATCCCACCCCAATCAGCAGATCCCACATTCTCTGCTACCTACCAGGGCCTGATCGAATTGGCGCACGAAGTCATGGACAAGCTACAGAAGAAGCTTGGAGACGCAGCATACGTCAAGGCCTTGACTGACGTCAGCAGGATCATGCGTGAGAGGAGAGAGCAGAGAAGACAAAAGCGCCGGATCGAACGTGTCGCGGAGCCGGAGAAGGCGGCGAGGGATAAGAAGAGGAAGCATGATCGGGCGAGGGAGCGCAAGAAGGAGATTGGGAGGACGTATCAGCGGAGAAGAAGGGAGATTGGCATGTGAGTGAGTGCCTTGCTGCCTGCGCAGAGTAGCGCTTGTGTGTTACTCCAGGGTCAGCACAGCATATGTGAATTGATGGGCATAGCGATGGTGTTGCGGTGATTTGGGAAGGCATAGATTGTTAATCTCATCATGTCGGGTTCTGCCTCGACTCGACCTTCGCAGAGTCTTCCGCTTTTGTGACATTACGGGTTGATGCTCGCCGACCTAGGGATATCTGTCCCTACCGCGGCCGTGACACCTGCGTCGACGGGCAGAATTAAGCCGGTAATCCATCGGCTTTCCGGCCCTGCAAGAAATCTCACTGCGCAGCCTACATCCCATCCGTTGCCCTCGGTCTTCAGCAAACTGCGATTCTTCCTGGCCTCGCGGGCCTCGTCCGACATGCCGCCCGCGTACATCATGGGCGTGTAGACCATGCCGGGACACACACAATTGACCCTGATGCCCTGCGGGGCGTGGTGCACGGCCATGGCCCTCGTCATGTTGACCACCGCGCCTTTACTCGTCGGGTACAGCAGATGGGGAGTGCCGCCCTTGAGGCCGGCGACGCTGCCCATGTTGATGACCACGCCGCGGTAGCCCCATTCGTCGTCGTTGCGGACCATCTCGGGAATCGCGTACTTGGCCATCATGACCATGCTGGCGACGTTGACGGCCATGCTCGCGGCCCAGGCCTCCATGTCGACGTCGAGCGCCGTGCCCGTGGCGCCGCCGATGCCGACGCAGTTGAACAGGATGTCCAGGCGGCCGAAGCGGGCCATGGTCTCGTCGACGACGCGCTTGCAGTCCGCCTCGACGGCCACGTCGGCCTGGAGGGCGATCGCTTGCGGGGGCGGCGACGACGACGACGACGACGACTTCTTGACGGCCCCCTCGGCGTGGATCATCTCGACGGTGCGCTGCGCGAGAGGCAGCGCCCGGTCCACGCACACGACCGTGCAGCCCTCGTCGGCGAGGAGGATGGCGCTGGCGCGTGCGTTGCCGATGCCGTCGCCGTGGGCGCCCGCGCCCGTGATGATGGCGACTTTGCCCGCGAGCGAGCGCGGCGGTTTGGGGAAGTCGTACTCGACCATCTTGTCTTGATTGCTCTTCACTTTCTTTTCTCTTTCTTTTTGGCTCGTCGTGGACGGCGGATTGTACCTTAATTAAACCTGTGTGTTGACTTGACTTGACTAACTTATTCAATCCTCGTCACATGCGCGCCGGAATAGAATTTGGTACTCGACGATTTTGATTATCGCTGTCCGTACAGAGTAAACTTCACGTTGAGCAGCTCGACGGCTGTAACGGTTCTGTACCGAAGGAGTTTATATATCACCGTCGAGAACCATCGTGGCCATCGCATCGGAAGCGTACATGCTTTCTCCTCACGGGATGGTCACTTACTCCAAACGGTCAAACAGCCTCGGTAGGCATGCAGAATGGGCCATTCTGTCGCCTGGACGGAGATGCAGCGGGTGGCCTGGACACAGTATGCACACTGCGAGAGCGATGGCTAAGTCAATACGTAAATATTTGCATGTATATGGAACAGATGGTATAGAGGTACTATGACAGCAGTGTATATCGGCTTTCTTCCACAATATGTCACTGAATCATCCATACATGTAGGTATCCATACAATATCTCATGCCGATGTCGATTGCACCGGGATAGTAGTCAGCACCAACCAACGGATATCTCTCTCCCTCATGGCGGGAACAGAGATACTCGAGATAATGTGTGCGCGAGTTCTGTTCTGGTTCCTCAGTCATTCTCGCAGAGACCGTCCTCCTCCTCTTCCGCCAGCTTGACCCGCTGTATAAATCAATGACATCTGTTCATTGCTCCTTCTCTTACACGGACTTCTCGTCTACAGCCCCAAAGGGTTGTCCCCGGTCTGCTCTTTCCCGCCTAGATCCTCTTTCATCCTCTGGTGTTCCGCCTCTTCGGCTTTGGCTGGGCCGCCTTCTGCGTTTCCGTAGCCTACACCCAGCTGCTCTCCCCAGCCTTTGCCAGACCGCATCACACCTCCGAGCAGGGGGTCGACAACACCCCCGACGACGCCTGCACCCTTCTCCGCCACAGGGCCGACGTACTTCCCGACAGGCGAAAGTGTATTCTCGATCTTGTCTCCGACATTGTTCCCCGTTTCCTCAGGTTTGGAATACCAGGAGCCACCTGCAACAGGAGAATGGTTAGCTAATCATGTTGGCACAAGCGCTTCCCACAGCGCCAACGGCATACCTTGTTTTTGAGGTGCCTGTTGCTGGCCCTCTTCAATGTTCTCCTTGTTCTCAGATTCAGACATTGCGCGGTCACTGTTGTCTTGGAGGCTAATATAATTGTATTCGGGGTCACTCATGGTCAACACGGGTCAGTGGTGCAGCTCGAGCAAGATATACGCCACATCCAGGCGCTCCAGTTGCGCCTTCCAAGGTAATCGGGCCATCGACATCATAGCCCACCTTGAGCGTGGCACGGCAGGCCACTGACAGGGATCATGCCAGGCAAGCAATCATCATGGTCGGTCGCAATGGCAATGACGTATTTTGCGCAGATCGCGAGGGAGTTGGAGACAAGCATGCCAAGTCGCTGGATGCACAGTTTCTCGTGGCCGTCAACGGAGCACGGGATACAAGATTGGGACCTCTGTGGTCGCCTTCGATCCATCGCTGGAGATGCCTTCAAACATTGCTGATGCCACGACAACGATTGTCTCGGGCGATGGCCCCCTTCGGTGCACCGAAGAGAGAAGAAATGGATGCGATTCCCAGACGTATTGCGAATGTCTCGTACGCGAGCGGTCCTTTCAACGTTTCAGACACTCACTCCCACAGCTGAAAATTGACACGGGAGATTGGCATCTCACGGCGTATCTTATACAAGTCTCAGACGCTCAAAGACCGGAGGATTGGAGCCTCCTACTTGCAAGGGCATGAACAAGGATCGTTTAAGCGCCGGCCATGGGGGCGATGCTTCGCTTACACAACCCAGCCTCATTGCGGCAGCCTGAAGAATAGGCGATGGTATTGAGGTGAGTGAACTGGTAGGATGCTCCTACTCACTTCCTTTCTGTGCCCAGTGCGAGTATCATCTTCGTTCTTGCATGATATGTATGCAAAGACCCTTGCTATTTTCTACTCTATCTTGAAGAGCCTACAACGATGGTGGCATGCATGTTCTCTTCGTTCATTTCTCCAACATGTTTTCACTTCAATCTTTACTCGAGCCACAACGTGCTCAATAGACCCCCCCAGAGCTAGCACTGTTCCTGCAAACTATGTGTATACGGCCGTTGAGAGTCCCAA
This sequence comes from Capronia americana, assembly GCA_016110215.1. Taxonomy (NCBI): domain Eukaryota; kingdom Fungi; phylum Ascomycota; class Eurotiomycetes; order Chaetothyriales; family Herpotrichiellaceae; genus Capronia; species Capronia americana. The sequence continues at coordinate 1,250,390 of JADWQD010000009.1, forward strand.
GCATATTCGACTGTTCGAGCTCTTGCCTTCTGATGACCCGGATGCTCTCATTCGGGTCAAGATATTTCACGTCGAGTTGGAATCCCTGAAGGTGCCATACACAGCCGTATCCTATGCCTGGGGCTCTCGGGAAGTCCCCAAAGCAACCATCATTTGCAATGATTGTACGGCGCACATTCCCGCAACACTGCACTCGGCACTCCGGAGGCTACGAACCGTCTCGAATGCGATACAGGTCTTATGGGCGGACGCTCTGTGCATTGACCAAGCGGTAACAGACGACGCAAACAGCGAGAAAGGCCGCCAAGTCCAGATGATGGACCAGATCTTCGCTCAGGCACAAGAAGTGATCGTGGATCTGGGGGAGGTCCAGCAAGACGACCTCGACACCTTGGAGGTCCTGAGCCGGTACCACGCCCCCTCGGAAGCCACGTGGAGGGACATCGCATACCGTCCGACCCTGGTAGAAGTATCCAAATGCCTCAACGAACTGGGCCTCGCGCCGCGAGACTCGCCCTTCTGGGAGAAGTTTTCTCGTTTCGCCTGTCGCCCCTGGTATACGCGCATCTGGATCATCCAGGAATTTGTGCTCGCGCGCCAAATCCGGTTCTTGATCGGAGAAGAATTCCGAGACGAGAGCTTCTTAAAAAGGGCCATCATTCGCGCCTACGAGCATTTGACCTGCCTGTATACCATCAACCAACTGTATACCGAACGCGAAGACCGGCTCCCTCAGATCGAAGAAAATCTGGCCAACCTCGCGGACTCGGCCAACGCCATGGTGCACATGCTCGGCCTGCGGGAGCATGACGACAACACCGGCACGTTCTGCGAGCAGCTCCACGCCGCCACGGGCCTTTTCAAAGCCACGGATACGAGAGACAAAGTGTACGCGCTGTTCGGACTGTCGTCGGACGCGGGCATCAAGAAACACCTCCCCGTCGACTACAACGAGGGCCTTCCAGACCTTGCCTTCCGCGTGAGCAAGTATCTGGCCCGCGACTTCGGGATATATGCCCTCTACCACTGCGTGGGCGACCGGCCCGGCTACGTGTCCTGGGCGCTGGACCTGGAGAACGCGCACCGGGACGACCTGACCGCCATGATCCACGCCTCGGGGTACACGCGTCCTAAGGACGCCTTCCGCGCCTGCGGCGGGGCCAACCAGTTTCGCAACGCCTTTTCGTCGGCTCGGCCCCGCGGACTCCTGGTCCGGGGGTACATCGTGGACGAAGTCGACTGCTTGATGAGCAAGCATCTCATCCCGCGCGGCGACATCAAAGGGCGCGCCCATCTCAGCGAGCAGAGTGTCTGGTTTGACGACGCGTACGCGTGGATGCTCTCCGTCGCGCACGCGCAGCCCTTGCCCGAAGAGGCATTCGTCGACCAGTGCTGGCGCACGGCCATCGCGGACATGATCAAAGGCACCGGGCAAGAGGGCCGGGGGTTCGTCCGGTTGCGTGACTGGGCCCACTCGACGCGCTGCCTTGACGCCTTCCGTGCCGCGCACCAGGTCATCTATCGCAGGAGGCATCCGCCCACCGAGGGCGAGCCGGTGTCTCCGGACGATGAGCCCCGGTTCTCCGAAGTCGAGATCAGCGACGTGCGCGCCTACGGCGAGAGCGTCAAGTTCACGCTGGGCCGCAAGCTAGGCTTGACGCGCACGAGGAAGACAAGCGCCCTGGTTCCACGCGACGCCCTGGTCGGGGACGTCATCGTCGTGCTGCAGGGATGCCAGATCCCGTTCTTGCTTCGCCGCAGGACCGATGCCCATGGGGAGTATTTCCGCATCGTCGGCTGCGTGTACGTCTGCGGCATTATGGACGGGGAGGCTATCGACGGATGCGGAGCTGAGCCCAGGACTATCGAGATTTGCTGACCAAGTACAGTACGAGTACTCCGTCAATGCCGGAAATCAAATCAACGTCAAGTCATCTATACGGAGCAAGTATTAGCGGAACGCAATGTTTGAGTGCGCAGGCACCAGGTACATACTTGATCGGATCTAAATCTGAATCTGAATCTGAATCTACATACTCTCCCTTAGATCTCCATACCTATACACATGTACGTTACGAGACCGTTCTTCCCCCCTGAACCAGCCAGCACAGAGCCGGCTGGCTGTCCACACCGAATTTACGGTATCGAGTACTACGAGTAGATAGAAGGTTGCTTACCTGTCTTTCTGACAATGTACGTCGTGCACATGTACATACCCTACGAAAATATGCAACTTGATGTAGCTGAGCTTGCCGCGCTATCATCTCCACCCATGCTGGACTCGAGCTCTCCCCGCCTCGCACACCCTCGACTTTGGTGAGAGCCTTCGTGCCGATATTGTACATTCTCTCACCAAGCTGATTAGTCATAGTAGTCTTGATATAACCCGACGGCAAATCCTTTTTGATACATAGAAGAGAGCTAGATGGACGACCGAAGGACCTATGCTGTGCCGACCGTCTAAAGTTACCATTCTGTCGATGGCATTAATCGCGTTAATGGAGCCAAGGAGCCCACCGCGCTATGCTAGACAATAAACGAACCAGGAATCTCCCCATGGTGTTATGTGACTGTTCTTCCGCCTTTCCCTGACACGATCAAGGGGTTGACACTGGCCTTGAACCCAGCGGGAATTTTGGACTTTCCAAGGCATATCTCGATGGTCTCCAGCCCGAATCCAAACTCTTTCGTTGTACAATCGACCCTCGACGTATCAGGGCACTCACCACCCGTTGTTCAGTTATTGGCACCTCAATAAGGCAAGAGTCCCCACGCTCTCACCCTAGAATCTGTCCGTGTACACGCCCACAGGCCTCGTAACAAATCGATTACTCCGTCGTCTCATTTCATCTGGCGTTGCACTCCCACTGTCGCTTACGTCTCGCGCTGCACTCTCCGACCCATTACCGTTGAGTGCTCTGGAATGCGAGCCAGCGCGCATCTTTGCCTCCAAGAGGGCCAGCTGGTGGTCTCCAGCTGCTCGAGCGAGTTCAGCTTCCTTCAGCAGTCCCTTTCTTGTCTGCTCCCTTTCTTCCTCTGGTAGGACGAACCGATGAATCGTGCGGTGATCCATGACCCGTTCTTCGGGATCGCCACCACCTTCAACCCAGGTTCCCTTGCCGGATCTCCCTTGTCGTCGGTATGCGCTATATTCAACAGCAGACGTCCCGTTTTTCTTGCCTTTACCCGGTGGTCTGCGTTCAAGCAGTTTCCGTGGATCGGCATCGGTTTTCGGCCAAGGGAAGCCGTACAGCATGCTGTGCCGTTCGCATCGCGGACACTCGCGGCGGGTCTGGTAGCCGTTCGGTTGGATGAAGAAGCCGAGGCACTTCTGGTTGTGGCATTGTACCCAGCGATCGTGAGGTTGCGCGAGTAATTTACGAGTCAGGATGTAGTCACCTGCAATGCGAATCGTGCCGGTCATCGGATGAACTGTTAACTTAGCCACAGTTGATGATGTGCTCGTTGGTTCTATCGACGGTAGGACGCTGTTTTCCGTGGCTGCAGAGATTGAAGGCTCGTGGATTTCTTTGGTGACTGTCGTCGTAGCAAGCGTAGAGACTACGTGAGGGACTGTCAATTGCGCGATTTCTGACGGCTCAATAATTTGCTCCGGATGGTTTTTGGGTTGCTGGTCTTCGACACCCTGCGCCGGGGTTGAACTGTATGGAGCGACCATGAGAGTATCCTCGTCCACTTCCATTTTGGTTGTTTCCACGCTTTCAACCTTGATCGTGACAGGAAGATCGGTGCCTTGTGTGTGGGACATATTTCGAATTGATTGTATACCCTCGGTCGAATAGCCGTTGCTAGAGGGAGACGTTGGGGCGGGTGACATCGGTGCATTTGCCGATAACTTGTCGAGCAATCTAGCAGTCATCTTGTGGCCGTGATGGCTTTTTAGGGTCTGACCAGATTTGGGAGATCGCCGCACCGCGTCAGTTGGCAGACCTGCCGCTTCCACAGGTATTGACGACTTTGCAACCAGTTGAATGGGATCCGGTGACTCGCTATCCTCGGTCCGCGACTGACTATGAGGCGGGGAAAGAGCGGCAGGTCCTTTAGAAGCTCCCTCTCGCAACGTCTCAACCGGTTCTGATCTTCGCTCACGCGACTTTTGTTGCGCGATTTCCGAGTCAGAACTATCTGGTGGAGTCCAGGACTGCTGCAGTTTGGAGGGCGACTGCATAGCCTTAGCATGCTTAGAGGGAGGAGGTGCAGAGGATGAATGAGAAAGATCCAAGTCTCTCTTCCGCTTCAGTCCCCGTGGCTGGACGGCTGACAGAGGCTCGTGGAATGGTGTAGATGTACGACTGGGAGTGTCAAGAATAGCTGCCTTTGACGTCCATCCATTGCGCTCCAGCTGTTCGCAAGTATGGCACAGGCAGTCCATATTGCCAGGACCAAAGTAGTCATCGCCATAAGAGACGGTAATCTCGTCACCGACCTCGATATTCTTCATGGCAACCACTTCCATTCCATTCTCTCCATGTGGTACCAGACGGCCATTTGCGTCGCAATCATGGTTCGCGAAACGTGCCGGGCCCAGGAAGATGGAAGAATTCTTTTTCCGACCTGAGACAACGATGCTGAAATTGCGGTTACTCATATCCAACTCGGCGGATTCCTCCGTTGTGAGCGGGACGAGAGTGCCGGTGAGGTATCTGATCCTGTCGCCCTGTCGGATGCGTCTCCTGGCCGTCACAGCAGCTTCATAGGTGGTAATGGTGTATCGGTTAGTCGTGGACACTTCCCACGCGCAGTCGGTCTGGTACATGGCGATGTACTTCCTCAGATGCTCCAAGAAATGCTCTTGTTCGGCCTTCGTGCGCAGACTCTTCTTGTACCTCTTAAGCCCAGGAAGAGCGAGCAGGGCCTTCTCGGCTGCTTTGACATCTTTGTCGACAATCACCTTGTGTAAAAGGATCTTGGGTATTTCTTCCTCCTTGATGCCTCGAATGGGAATGTGCTTGGTGCGGTTCTTTCGAATCTTGGACTTGTAATAAGCCTGGCAGTTGTAAGCGCAAACAGTCCTTGTAGCAGGTTGAGGTTACTGACATTATCTACCATTACATCGGAGCACACATCGTCATGGGCGGCCAACTCGGCAAGGGAGAGTCGCTGCGCCTTGTCCGGCTCCTTGGCCGACTTCTTGCGAGTCATGGTCGCGTGTACGGATCCTCAAGTTGAGGAGTCGGGTTGTTGCATGGGATACACCCCGACTAGAATGTAGAAAACAGTGTATTACGGGAATGTGTGCGCAAGAGGTGACTCTGAGCCGGGGACAGCTGGGAAAGAGTGGAAGGGGCTGAACTCAATGGCCGTTGTTATTAGCTGGAACGCGGTCTGGATCAGGCCAGCCTGAACGAAGCGATGGTGAGAGGAACAATATTAAAGTGAATGTGGACACATCGTAACATAATGATCGGGTAGATTATGCACTTCACATCCGCATGAGGTGCGATCCAAGCTGAGGAAGATAGGGAGAGACTTTCAGCTTGCTTCACTTTGGTCCAAGAGCGAAGTCAAGAAAGGGCGACTTCGACTGCGCAAGTGGAGAGGGGGGAAAACGTCGGCGGCGGCTGGTCGAGGCATTCTTTGGAAGGATGACAAGCCTAAGCAGCAAGCGAACGGGCGGGAGCATGGGCGGCCGCGGCTTCTGTTTGGCTGATCCCCTTAAGCGCGTCCGAATCAAGCAGCGCATTTGTCGATGTTCCCGCACGAAGCGTGCACGCATCTGCCACCCATCCGTGCTCCGGACCTCTGGCCAATCGATTCCATATCCACGAAATAATTCATCTGCAGCTAAACTGACTCTGTCTTCACCCACTGCAACAACCTCCTCGTGGAGTGCCGCAAGCTAGGGCGCATGATGCTGCTACAATGATACAACTCAAGGTGAATTCTACAGCTTCCCAAGGTGATGGCCTGACTTGTTGCTGACTTTGGTTAATGCTAGACGATGCTTAATTGCATCGACAACTCCGGTGCCGCCGTCGTCGAATGTGTCGCGGTCATGCGAAAGAAGCGACAAGCTGCGAGAATAGGTATGCAAAATGGTATACACACGGAGATATTCGACTGATTCTCTTCGGCCTCGCAGGTGACAGAATCATTGTTGTCGTCCAGAAACAAAAGTCCTTCGGCCCAGAGACCCCCGGCGGATCGAGTTTGAGTATCGCCAACAAGGTCAGGAGAGGAGACATTCGACATGCCGTGGTCGTCAGAGCAAGAAAGGAGGAGCGTCGGAAAGATGGAGGTCTGATACGGTTTGACGACAATGCCTGCGTCCTCATCAACAAAAACGGCGACCCGATCGGAACACGTTTGTCGAGTATCGTTGGAGCTGAATTACGGGAAAAGAAGTGGTCCAAGATCTTGTCTCTAGCACCAATGCACATCTGATGCATCAAGGTTATGACAGCGTCTTGTGGGAGAGCGAGCGCCACTCCTCGCCGCAGCGGAAAACCTTTTGTACAAATATCAAGCTGGAATGCCAGGATTCACAACCGTTGTAGGGGTTCTATGCAAGCCATTGCCAAAGTTCTTATGACGCCCACAGCATCGCTTGTGCAAGATGTCATCTTTCATACCTCATTGAATCAACCAAGACGCCTCGTAATGCATGGGTATCCAGATCATGATTCCACCCCACGCCATCAACACCATGCTCAAACTGTCGTATAAACGTGATTGCAGTGCACGCAGACATAGTACAGTTTCTAGATCACCACGGTTAGAAGGCTAAGCCCAAGTAACAGGAGGAGAGGCACTGACCATTCCCGTATCTGCAGCACGCTGTTGTGACTGGAAATAAACAGATTCCATTTCCCCACATTTGGGACACTTCTTTGTTTTTCGAGGAAGCTGTGCAAAGAAGAGCGACCTGTCAGTCTTTGGTTCTGAAGATTGGCCAGGAAACAGAGCGAGAAAGCAGAGTCGGTCAGGTATCAGACGTCAAGTCTTCTGAGCCTTCTGAGCCTTCCGACTCGGTCGAGTCCGGCAGCTGGCCACATATCCTGCATCTTAACGCGTCTCCGCAGAGCGTACAGACGGAATGGATGGTACAGGACAGCTCGGAAGAGGCAAGACCCACCGTTGGATCAGATGCAACATCCGCGGTGGTTCCGGCTGTCTCCTGAACATTGGCTCCGAGGTGTTGACGGTACGTGCATGCCGAATCGTGTTGTGAGGTTGCGTGACAGGCTTTACAGACGTAGAGGAGGGTTGCTGTTGCGCGGTCTTCTTTGGGATAGAGGAGATTGGAACTGTAAAGGTCCGTGGTTAGACTCGACCCAGAGACAGAGTGCCTTCGGGAATGGCTTACCATTCTTGACAGAATCTGTAGGAGACTTCGCCACGCTTGCTTTCGCCCTCGCTCTGGGCAGGAGAGGCTGCAGCGGACATATTTCGCAGCTGAGATAAAGAAAAGACAGGTGGACGCAGTGGACTTGACGCGAAGTGCGGAGGTAGGGATCTTGGACAAGGCTTGCTGGTGGTGTCTTCGAGAGATGGAAGTTGAGGGATGCGGCGTTGACGTTAGCGACGACCTGATCGATGATGACTTTGCTGAGTAATGCCGCAAAAGCTGGAATGATGATAACAGCGGTGGAGGCAGGATAGAGTCAATATTCTACTCGAGCTAAACGTTTCTGCCTTCGATGAACCTAAGAGTGACTTCAATATATTCAGATCCTGAGCGCAGTCATAGAATTTGGAGGTCTTGCAAGACCAAGAAACACATGATTTCCATGCTCCCCGCATTTTCTGCGGGCTTGGAACCACGCCCCTAACGATCATCTACCAAACAGAACAAACAGGGACGATTGCAAGCTACATGGTCCATGAATCGCCATAGTGAGTTAATCATCCCTCCGAATGATAATTAATCGATGATTCGAGGACATCCTCCAGAGCAGCCATTCGAGGGAGCCAAGGCAAGTACGTACCTCCATGTGATGGGTTTGGGGATCTCGCTGTTTTCTTGCCCACAGTTCCTGCTTCTGGGCCAGCCTATCGCCATTCGGGGCGCATGGAGATCAGCCAGTCGCACTCCTGTTCCTGTCCTTCATCCATCCGCCGCCTGTCTTGCCGCTTTCACCGGCCTAGCGTTTGCGGGCAGTTGAATTTGTGATTAATCGATCTGCTGACAACAGGACTCGTTGCCCCACCTTGCGCCGGCATTCAAGGCCAGACACCAAACGCCCGGTCAGTTGTCCCAACAACATCTACTGCACCTGCCTAGCTAGCTTTCAACGCTTGTTCTGCGCTGTCGACACCGATCCCCAATAGCAGAACCCATTTGTGAACGCCGTCAAGGGCGCAGCGCTATTTGCGAAACCATGGTAAGCCCAATGTATTCTCCCGGAGTCGCGCTCGCGATGCGCGGAACACCGACTGACTGCGATTCGTACAGGGCGACGACACGGGTTTACCTCCTGACTGGGAGGTGCGCCACTCCAACTCGAAGAATCTCCCGTACTACTTCAATCAGAAAACCCACGAGTCAAGATGGGAGCCTCCGGCAGATGCAGACACCGACAAGCTCAAAGTCTACATGGCCAACCACCACAGCTCGTCTGCTAACGGCCGCGTCGATGGTGCCGCCGGTGAGGGGAAGATCCGTGCCGCGCATCTGCTCATCAAGCACCGAGAGAGCCGTCGCCCTTCGAGCTGGAAGGAGCAAACCATCACGCGCTCGAAGGAGGAGGCCATCGAGATACTGAAACGCCATGAAGAGCAAATCCGCTCAGGCCAGACCACCCTTGGCGACCTCGCTCCTACTGAGTCAGACTGCAGCAGTGCCCGAAAGCGAGGCGACCTGGGCTTGTTCGGCAAAGGTCAGATGCAGAAAGAGTTCGAGGACGCAGCGTTCGCCTTGCAGCCAGGCGAAATGAGTGGCATTGTTGAGACTGCCTCTGGTGTACATCTTATTCAACGGTACGTTTCCGACAGTCTGTCACCCGTGAGTATCGTGGCCGCTAATGAATGGTGCAGCATTGCGTAAACCCCACCATTCAGATGGAAAACTGTTCCTCCTGCATGTCGGTTGACGTACGAATGGGGGAGACACGCCGAAAGTTTTACCCTTTGACGGTGTGGCGACCTTCGCATGGGAAAAACCGGCTACGGCGGAGCACATTGTTCGTTCTTTCCCGGTAGGACTTTTGCAATTGAAGCGGCGCTCCTTGTCCGCAAAAAGAAGGGTTGAATAGAACGGGCGTCACCTATCCTTCTTTTTCTTTCCAACGGTATCGTCCCCACCCGTTCTGTGGCTTACCCACCAAGCCAACTGTTCACTTCCATCGCATGTGTTGGAGACTCGAGCACGGACGCTGTGGCACCTGTGTTCATGCCGGATAGCAGAAACCATGGACAAGAGTCACGCGGGCTAGTTCGCGCTATGACCGAATTGCCGTCTTGGGCAATATCGGGCCTCAAAACGGAACTAATCTTGCCATTCAGGTGAAAGGGTACCACCGGCGGCGGTCACATGGCTCGCTTCGTTTCTTTGCTCGCTCGCCATTTCTCTCCAGCCAAGTTGCAGGTTCGGGGGTGGGCGGCTGTTGACCACAATCCAAAATGAACTCAATCTGACGACACAGAGTTCCCACACACCCCTGCACTGGGCATGCACTCTTCCGTACCAATCACCATGGCCGGCCCCGTCCCAGCACCTCGTTCGATGATATCCTGTCCTCGCAATACGAAATGCTCCGTTTCCATACATATAAAACTATCGTGGCCTGATCTGACTACAATGTCTGCGCACCATCCAATCCAACGTATTCCGCCTTTTGTTGCACATATAGATTCTTATATATATCTACATACCATCCACAGCCCGTCCACCGACAGCAACCACGCTCTACCCTCCACAACAACCATACTACTACTCCGAAGGCTCGCCGTCACACTCTCCCTCTTTGCCTCACCCTCACCCTCACAGCCACAGCCACAACCACAATGCATTTCAACTATACGGCCGACTCGCTCTTCCTGGAGCCCCCTCACTCGCACGACCCCAGCAATGTCTCGCACGTAGCAGCCCTGCCCGCCGATATGCTCAGCCAACTGCCCGAGTCTGTGCAGAACGCACTATGGATGCTTCAGGAATCCACGTCGATCGTCTACGCCTCGTATCTCCGCCTGCAAGCCTTGCTGGAGGAGCGGTTCGATCGACTGACCCCCCTGCCGGGCATGCCTGGATCATGTAAGGCTTTCTCCCTCCATTTTACTTTTGCATCTTACACATACTTTTATTTTTCCTTCCCGGTTTGCTTGCTGGTTTCCGGCATTCCCCGCAAACCCCAAATCAACACCCCCCTACAAAGTTGCAATTGGGGGAAAGTTCACGTCTCAACTCTAAAAGCCTGTTACTCTCCGGAGCGAGTCATCATGACGTCGCACTACGGAAAGTATGCTAACTTTACTTTTCCGCGCTGCAGACTCTGAGACCTCGTTTTTCAACTATATCAACGCCGTGTCCGCGGAACGTGGCTACCTGCTCCAGGACGCGCACCCGGACTGGAAACACAAAGCTCGGCTGGCGGGCCTCCTGTCCCCAACGTCCCCTTATGCCAACGTGCCCGTGACCTACCGTGGCAAAGCGATGACGGTCGCCGACTGGATGCAGCAGCTCAGTGCGGCCGAAGCGCTGTGGATCCAATCCGCGCGCGACGCCGTCTTGCCGGACTTTGAGGGCACGGTGCTCGAGTACCAGACCCTGGGCGAGCTGGAGAGTGAGCTCGAGAGCGAAAGCGAGAGTGCGACACCTAGCGAGGCGTCCTTCTCAGAGGACGACCGCTGGGGTGCGAATGCGCCGGTGGGCGTGGTGCGGAAGCTGCCCGACGTAGTGAAACCCCAGATTGGGCACGCGTACGAATTGGGTCCGGAGCGGATCGCGCAGGCCTTGCAAGCGCTGTGAGCCGTGTGGTAAGTAGGGTTGCGTGGTTAGCGAGGTTGGCAAAAACCGTGGCAAGTGGGACTGGGATACGGATGGCTTCATCTTCGGCTTGGGAGAATTGGAGTATGTGTGTGTGTGAGCGTGTTTAGCAAAGTCGCACAAGTGTCTGTGCAACTCGGAGGAGGAGGGGTTTGCCAGTGCGACTGAGCCACGGCATGCAGGTGTGGTCTGACGAACGTCCTGAGTGGCCCGTCGGGTGAGCACGTTGAGAGGTTGTTGGGTCTCCATCTTGGAAGGTCTTGACGAGGTGCACGCCTGGCCTTTGCCACTGCACAATTTCTAGCATGTGTTATGAAAAGTTGGCAGATTGTGGTTTTGGTCGAACCAAGACCGGGTATGACGAAATCCATCATTTTCTCGTGATACATGGTACAAGACAATGGCATCAGTGGTACTCGTATGACGCTTTGGGGAATCGAGATCAATATCGAGATCAGGCCATACAAGGAAGTCTCTGGACGAGTAGTGTGTACACAGCGGGCAAGCTGACTGGGCGTCCAGTAACCTCGGAAGTTGTCATCCGGCCGTCTTGTGGGATGATGAATGTATCTGCCTGCGATCGACAGGAGACGGAAGCCTTGCTGGGTCGCCGCGCCGTCAGCTTCCCGAGCAAACCAGCAGCTAGCGGCCAAATCCGGCTCCATGTCGAGAAGGCCATCCATCAATGGTGGGGCTGAAACGTGCATGCTGTGGTATGTAGTTGGTACGTAGGTGACTTCACCTTTATCGGCCCTACTCCCTCCCGCTTGCAGTGGAAATTCCATAATCCTATTTCTGTGTGACGGTAGCGTCGAAATGCATGCACATCCAAGTCTGCATCAGGTCGGCAGTTGACTGCGCTTGCAGGAGGGCATTCTTCTCAGCCAGTGGCACGTTGTGTCGACGGCAAGAAACATGTGGGTTTTTCTTCGCGAGCGGCATGTTGTGCTGTTTCACCGAGATGCATTCGAAGTTCCCGGAGGTGTTCGGTCTGGACCGTCTCATGCACTCACCTGTTATCCGACATGTAGCCCTGGGATCCGGCCTTTCGGGGCATCCAAGCTTCGGAAACGGAATGGTCTCGTATTCCAGCCTCGGGTGCGAGTTTCCATTGGGTAAGATCTGACCAGACGGTGCCCGACCAGTCAAGTCAGTGGTCGGAAATGCCAGAACAATCCTCCACATGCTTCCTTCAGTCCGTTCAATATTTGCTTCGGGGAATGTCCTGATACACAGCTAAGCATAGTTCAATCCAGGTGCCGCCGACAGATGCAAGACTGATATCTTGAGGCATTTTTCTTCAAGCGCGACAAGTGTCGAGATGCCACGACTTTCGTTCCACAGCATTGGTCTAGGTGGGAAAGCCGATAAGCACCAATTATCTGCGATACGCACGCCTCGCTGGTCAACGTCGAACGGATGCCGTTGTGGTGGTTGAGTCTGGACCCGAAGAAAGGGGTTTCTGGCTTACCAAACACGAACCTGAAAACCTGGGGAAGTCAGCATTCACCGATTTCCCGAGGTTGGCTGGTCAGACAGCGCTTCAGCTCTCGTTTGACCTGCACAGGTAAACGGTGCATGCCGCCCACGCATATCTGCCCAAGCCATCTCCCTGTTCATGCAGGGAAGATCTGGTTCTTTTGCCTGCATTTGGCCCGTCGTAACCACTTGAAACGTGTACTTCGTTGAATTGAGTTGTTTTCTTTCCTCTGGACACTCTACCAGACTGCCAGTCTCTAAATTGTGCTTGCCGAGGATAAGCGATTGTCAGGCGGGCGCTCGCCCCTGCTTGTGCTCGTTCAGCGCATCCCTTGGCCGGGGGGAGTTAGGGATGAACCTAACAAGGTGATGGGTCTGTGTTGCTCCAGACGGTGATACACTGCCATCCTGTTTTCAGAAGAAATTTGTCGAGTAAGCTGATGGGGAGTGTCCTATGAGATATGCGCTCAAGCTGCTGTCCATTCAACATTCTGAAGCGACCTGGCGACAAGGGCCTTCGGGCCAATAATGCCCTCCATGATAATGAGGACCCGACAAATCGTGTAGATAATGAAGATCGGCTGAGTCAGCAGCAACGACCTCAGTGCAGCACTGGGCTCAGGATGTTTCTTCGGACGGGTGTAAGCCGGTTCCTTTGCACATGCCTTGTCTGTCTGTGGTCGGCGGTGGCCAAAAATGGGTGATGCGAGATGTTCTGGCTGTCACCGGGTTGGTTGCCTTTCACACTACTGACTTCACTGTTACGTTTCGATTGCTAGGATCCTGATCGTGCGGGCAACAGGTGTAACTCTGAAGAATCGAGGCCCAGATTCGCCCGAGAAGACACTCAATCCAAGTGGAAAATACCATAATCGAAGCTGCAAGGAATATCCACCAACCGACTAACGCCAGCAAGTGAATCAACGTTGATGTGCGCGGACCTCTGGGAAGTTTGATTGAGAATATTCTCTGCGCATGTATGGTCTTGGGCCGCTGCCCGCACTGAATGCATTTGGCGACGAGGTTGACAGAATTTCCGTACAAGTGTAACAATCCGGTCTTTTCCCGCAATCAGGTCGAGTGGCATCTTCTCGTAAGGCCCAGACGTGATGTCTTTGACCTGACCATGGATTGGGTCCGTAATGTAGTGGCTACTGAGGACGATCGTAGTAATAATCCGGGGGCTCCACCTCTGGCAGATAGAGATTCCCAATATACAGAAGAGAAATGCCAACACCATGATCACCATGTTGCTTACCGTGGGCCCCTGAGTGGGCCTTGCGACGAGGTCCAGCATGGCCCAGATCATCGAGTGGCAGTAATGATCCTAGAAACAGTCAGTGAAGCGCGTCGAAGCCGGATGTTGACAGCTAACTTGCCAGTCCGTCTGGTTTGTGTCTGACGTCAAGAAATTGCTGTGGCCGAACCAAAGAGACAAATTTTCCCATTCCGAAAGGTAAGGTAGTTGTTTAGCCTTCACTGCCAACGACTCGAACCTTGAGCTCGGGAAAAAAAAACAGCCCATGTTTGCATATGGGATGTTTGAGAGTCCTGCCACTATAGCCCAAGTCCGAATAGCTCGCAGTGAGGCACGTACAGACATGTATTGACAAAGCGCCAGCAAGAATGTGAACGCAGGCTGGTAGCGTACGCAAAATATGTGCTGTTTACCCCAGAAGAGATCTCTTGAATTAACCACCTGAAAGGCATATTGAGGCAGGCGGCAAGCCAGCTGCAGGGAAAGACAGTTACTGCACGAGAAACTGAAATGTCGAGTGTTCTCTGCTTGCCACGCTGTGAGAGACCCAGATCTGCACCCTTGTGACCTCTCTAATTGTATCTGGTATTGAGGCTGTATGCGAGAAGCATGTTTGAATGTTTCATTTTGTACCTTGGAATGGTAGGGGACGGAGGCAGTAGCAGCTGGGGTTCGACATGGCAGGGCCGTGCTTAGCGGTAGAGATACATTTCGTCTTGAGGCAAGAACATTCTGAAGCGTGTCTGAAGAATTTGACAGGTGCGCTGTGTGAATGGGGTGTGAGATGAAGCAGAAGGCGGTCAAACTGGCCACGAACAACAATCAGCATGCGCGGTTCTGCTTTGAGTTTCGGAGGGGTGGACTGGTCCTGCATTAGTGCTGCAAATGAGGCCTTAGTGTAGCCTAATGTGCTGGGGGTAGGTGCCTGGAGTGCCTGTGAGGTGCCTGGCCCCGTAGCCCAACCGCCATCCAGGCACCACCAATCAATCGTCCGCGACCACGCTCCCTTCTTTTACGAGTACATTATCAGCCTCCGTGACAAGCCACAAAATTTTGCTTGTGCCGAGTACACAGTACTTTGTATTCCGTTCTTGCTCAGTAGATTGTTCATGGTAGGCAAGTCTTCTGCTTATTTCAGGTCTGTAGAATTCCTCGTTGAAAAGTGAGCATAGGCCAAGCGCAGCGGTCCTGTCCGCGCCGGCTGCCATTCTTCTTCGATATCTTCACTCCGTACCTACTAGGCAAGCCGCTGGTTCCTTGCTTACCCGTTTTACCTGCAGCTGTGATTGCGAACGATGGAGCACAAAATCCTTCAGTTCAGGAATACTAAATCAGCCTGGAGTCTCGGATAGGATATTGGTTGCTGCTCGGGAATGCACGACACTGTGGACTTATCCTAAGGGGACGATATGGCCGTTTCCAGTCAGCAGGCACTACGGGCCATGGAAGACCAGGTATACAGTCAACTAGGCCTCGACCCAGACTCCCGGGTGCTAGATGCTGGCGCTGGATCATGACCTTTCGAATTTCACGAATGGCTCCTTCGATGGAATCTACACCATGGAGACCTTTGTCCATGCCGATACCCATCGAAGGTGCTACGCAACTTTTTACCGCCTTCTTCGCCCTGGTAGCGTACTCGTTCACAAAGAGGCCGACTTCAGCCGCAACTCGCGCATCTTGCAAGATGTTCTGCGCCTTTCGCACTGTCAAAAATACTCGGAGAAGGCGTATGCACCCGAATGCTTCAGGAGGTTGGATTCGTCAACGTCGAAGTCGATGACTTGACCGACGAGGTGCTTCCCCTATGGCGTTTGTTCGCTGTCACCGACTATATCCCCTATCGCATTCTCCAATCATTGGGCCTTCAGACACGCTTCACAAACCTAATGGCTGGTGTCGAGTCCTACCTGCACCGGGGTGAGGGGAGGTACATCTCCGTCCGGTCTTTGAAGCCTTGAATTGCATAGCCATGATTACAGATCTTCACTTGGGCCTTCACATATCTGTGGTAGAAGACTCTCATCCTGATGGCTTACATTCTCACAGCAAGCCGGAGATCAATTCCTCCGTCAGTACTACGGAAAATACCCTGGTTTGTCCGTTGGTTTCTACGCTGGCAAGCACATTTCAACAATCCGTGTCTATGGGATTTGCGAAGCGGCCAAGCCAGTCCCGACACATAATCATGACACACAGAAGATGAATCCAACGGGCAGTGACAGAACACCAACATCTGCGGCTCGGGAACAGAGTGTCGGACGTCTTGGCGAAGCGTAAGAACCTTAAGACTTCGATTATGGAATCAGGCCGCCGAGGGCCACAGCCTCGTCTATCTCGCGTCGGAGCGGAAGAAGAATTCAAATGCAAGATCCTACATCAACTATCCCTACAAATCCATACATTGCCTTTATTTTCCGACACGTTGGTGAAGTTGGCGGCAAGCCACCGGACAAGTCTGATTAACAATCAACGAGTCTCTTTGGCTATTTCGAGTTGTCCGGTCAATTTGGTAGGCCTAGAAATCTTTCGAGAAGGGTGAACTTGGAATGTGCGTCACCGACAAAGCCCTGTTCTGCTCCGCTCTCCTCCACACAAGGCAGCAGGAGATAATCGTTGCGCAGACTGGGGCCGGGGCTAGTTCAGAATCAGGACGACATTGGATGAGTTCATTCCAAATGCCACATCGGACAGGCAGGCTAACAGGCTGGACAATCAATCGACGCAGCCCGTGGCTGTGGCAATGAACAAGAAGGAGCGCAGCGTGCTTATTTTCTCGCACTTTGAATCAAGTGCCAAACGCTCACCATGGCTATAAAGATGCCAGGGACGTTGATGAGCTCGTTTGACTACAACCATACATACAGCTGTCCCAGCAAGACGCCGTGTTAATCCAACGACATGTCACTTTTACGCTTCGCCTGTGTTTTAACCCTCGCAGTCTCCGTTGTTGCTCAAGATGTTACCAGTAACAAGGTATGAATAACACACGGCGGAAAAGTTCTTTGCTGAAGCTCTGCCAAGCTGCAACAACTCCAAGCTGCGGTCGTTGACACGAACGGACAAGTCGAGACCGCAGATAATGGGGCTCCCGCCAATACCTCAAACTCCCTTCGCAATGGCCCACGCGGATACAACCTCCTCGAGGACACTGCTGTCCGCAAGAAACTGCTGCACTTTGACCGCGAGCGTGCTCCGGAGAGAGTTGTCCATGCTCTAGGCCATGGGGCCTATGGAGAATTCGAGTCCTTTGGAGACTGGAGCAATATCACTTCCGCGTGTTGGCTTCAGTCTGGTGCAGTCAGTGAGGTCTTCACGAGGTTCTCTGTCGTCGTTGCCAGCACTGGTGGCAGTGAGGTTGGGAGAGACACACACGGGTTTGCAACGAAAATCTACAGCAAATGTGGCAACCAAGATCTGGTCGGCAACCATGTACCTTCTTTCTTCATCAATGATGGTGCAGACTGTGAGTGTCCCTTCTGGCAAGAAACCGTCCCCTTTTGTCGGAGGCGTGGTTGTTGTTCTATCACACGGGACAGAGACTGACCGAGAACCGCAGTCCCGGACCTCATTCATTCCGTCAAGTACGAGGCAGACAAAGGCTTCCCGACTGGTGGGTCCGCTCACACCACTGCATACGACTTCTTTACCCAGCATCCGGAGGGTGCCTTTCAACTCATGAATGTGTTGTCGGACTTGGGAATACCTCGGGACGTCCGGCATATTAGCGGGAACGGTGTCCACACTTATCGCTTCATCAATGCGCAAGGCCAATCGCAACTGTTCAAGTGGTATTGGTTGCCACAGCTCGGGCATCGAGCACTCGTCTACGACGAAGCGACCAAGATCGCAGGGAAGAACAATAACTTCCAGCGAGTGGACTTGTACAACAACATCGAAGCAGGCAACTTCCCGCAGTGGGACTTCGCAGTCCAGCTCTTCCCCGATGATGGCACGTACATGTACAAGGGCATTGACCTGCTCATTCCCACTCAGATTGTGCCTTTCGAGGTCAACCCGCCGATCCGACTGGGCAGAATGACCTTGAATCGAAATCCAACCAACTTCTTCGCCGAGCCCGAGTCCATCTCTTTTGCACCTTCCAACGTCGTGGCGGGCGTCTCTTTTGTGCCTGACCCTCTCCTGCAATGGCGACTGATGTCCTATGATGACACGGCGACACATAGGCACGGATCGCCAAACGGCTACCTTCTGCCCATCAATAGGGCAATTGCTCCTGTGAACAACAATTACCGTGACGGGTACATGCAGCCTTTGATCTTCACGGGCGATTCGACATCCTCTCCCAATGGCATTGGCGGCGTTGTCGGCTCCAGCGCAAACGCAACCGTCACTTTCACGGGCACCACGGTCACATCTGCTGGCAATGGGCCTATCGGTCGCTTCGCGTCAGTGTACGACTGGTTCGGTCAGGCCCGAAATTTCTGGGGCACGCTCGATGTTTTTGCTCAGCAACACACTGTTGATGCCTATCGCTTTGAGCTGGGCAATGTTGCAAACACCTCTGTTGTCCAGGTGTACATTGACAACATCCTCAACAACATCGACAATTGCCTCGCTCGTCGTGTAGCATTTGGGCTGGGTGCCGACCTGCCAGCTATTGGGGCCGGTCCACGCACCAACCTCACCACCGGATCCGCACCGTTCCCGAGCCTGTACCCGCTGACAGCAGCGCTGGAGCCGAACAAGAGCCTTGTTGGTCTTAATGTTGCGATCCTCTCCAATGATACACTCTTCAGCGCCTCCGACATGAACGCAATACTCCCTCTTCTAAACGCACAGAAAATCACATTGACCGTCGTGGCGCCTCGTTTCGGTGAGCTCGCGACAGGGCTCAATGCCACTGCATCGTATATCACCACGTCCAGCATCTTCTTCGATGCAGTCTTCATCGGCTCTATCTCTGCGAACAGTTCGGCCAACGGCGTGCTTAGCCTTGACCTGGATGCGAAGAACTTCGTCACAGAGGCTTACAGTCATGGCAAGGCAATCGGTGCGCTGGGCAGCAGTGGAGCCGCAATCTTGCGTGGTCTGGGACTGGATTTCACTCCCAGTTTAGGACTGTACTCGGGCGATGCTGCACAGGTTACCAGGAGCGTGCTTGACGCATTGCGTGGGCCGGTCAGGTTCCCTCAGCGGTTCCCGACGGACGACGTGGCTGCCATCTGTGGAAGGTGATACATAGATGTTCTGGACTGACTATCACCCGGCTCTACCTGCTCTACTTAGCCGTCGGATTATGGTATGTAATTAAACAGGCGTTCAGCGACGTGATACTTGTACTGTAACAATCAATTCGGCCAATCATATCGAGGCGATAACGAAGCCTTATCCTTCAATAGCCGCTCATGGAATTTTCAACTGCAAACGCGATCGTCATTGCTCTGCCCTGCATCTGCGCGGAGAAAGACTCGACATCATCCTATCTTGCGATTTCGTACCGACCTTGTCAAACGGCAAGCAAATCATGTCTGTTGCCATTGGACAGATAGCCACAAGCTGTCTCAAGATGGCAGCTTTCTCGTGTGGCTGCACGTCAGAGTGGCATAGGTGCAGCACAGGACGAGCTCATTCAAGTCGAAGGGGTTGGCACATCACCTCAATACCTGACTGAATATTTCGTGTGTACTACTCAGTCCAGCTCGCCCGTGAATCTCGCGACGTCTCATCCTCTGCTTCTTCCGCGATGCCTGATTCGATGACTTTACAAGAAGAGTCCGCCCATTTCTCCCCCTATCGCGCAGATGGAAAGCTCTACGGCTTTGTCTGTGTGGTTACAGGCGCAAACATGCCTGTTGGACGTGCTATTGTGACTGAGTTAGCTGGTATGTGAACCCTGTTCCCCTCCAATTTCATTCCTCAACTGCTCGGCGGACTGATCAGCTCTTCTTGTCAAGCCCACGGCGCGGCTTGCATCTATGCGTGCACAGCCAACGAACAATCTTCGGGCCTCCCTTCGATCCTCTCAAAGCAGTATCCCAACACCAAAATCATCGACTACCCCTACAGCATCTCCTCTGAGCAAGACACCCTGGCCCTGATCGACGAAGCCCTCAACACCTACGGCCGCCTTGACGTCTGGGTATGTTCCTCCGGCCTCTTGGGTCCTCCCTCCATCGACGCAACCACTCCCGCCGATCTCCAGAGGTGTTTTGAGGCGAATAGTCTGGCACCGTTCTTCGCTCTGAAATACGCACCGCATGCGATGCAGAAGACATCACCCAAAGGAACGTATCTCAATGCCGCACCGAAGGATCAGCGGTACGGGAGCATCATCGTCGTGTCCAGCACTGCGAGCACTTATGGGGGTTGCTGGGGCCCATGTTTCACGATGTCAAGTCACGCGGCCCTAGGCGTTGTGCGCTCCGGTGTCGCCGTCCTCAAGGGCACAGGGGTACGGATTAACGCCATCTCGCCTGGGCAAATCGACGTGGGCGTGTCCCTGAACGGGTTCGATAGCAAGACCAATCTGATGAGTTACAACACGCAATTACCTCCGGCAGCATTGCAGAGCCCGCAGATGCAGAAGCAGAATATCGGACTAGAGAGGGCGGGCTTGCCGGCAGAGGTTGGACGCGTGGCGGGATTCCTTGCCAGCGGATTCAGCTCGTATATCACCGGAGCCAACATGGTTGTGGATGGCGGCGCGAGTGTCATGTCTCCTTTGATGGTGCCAATCTGAGGAAGGAGGCGGTAGAATCAGGATAGATGAAAGACGATCTATGGATCTTTGACTGGGGAGCACCTCAGTTTCAAGGTGTCTTCTAGTTCTTTTGGTCTTCCTGGACCCTGGAGATATTGCTCGTCTGTAGGGAGTAACTATCTAACAGTACCTTCATAACAATAGGAGGCGGTCCTGCTAGCGAAAAAAGACTCCCTGTGACACTCACTCTGGGCACCGTATGATGATGAAAAAGCCATGGAGACAGACAGTTCATGATAAGGAATTAGTGCCGGTTGTGCTTTCAAGATATCCTTGGACGCATTGATGGGTTTGATTTTCGTTGCAGCAGACGATAGTTTGGGATGGGGTAGGGACAGGAAACCGAGCGGTCGAATGGGTAGGCGTGGATGATGCCATGCAGCCTCTTGTCCCGGTCTCACAATAGAGAAGCCTCCTCATTATCCTCACCAAGCTCCAAAATCCTCTGAAACCTCACGGAGGACATAAAGAAGAATAACAAAATCGAGCGAAAGTTGAAGTGCAGAAAACTGGGCTGCTCGGAAGACCTTCTGTTTGCGCTCTGAATCCTGATTCGTTCCCTGAACTTTTTCGAGCAGTGAGCACCGAGAGCAGGAAACACTTCAACTCCTGCACGGCTTGCAATCAGTCGTCACGCGGTCGCAACATGTCTCCTCGTTCAAGAGGCGCAAAGCGCGTCATTAATGCTCTTGGTATGTTCCTAGACACATTGAATCTTTTCAGAAACACAAGCTCACATCACTGTGGCAGCAACCCCCAATGCACTCCAGCACATCTGCTCGTCCTGTCTTCAGACCCTTTCACGAAGAAGCTACGCATCAGCAGCGACCGCGCAAAAGGTCTCTCAAGACACTGCCCCTCCCATCACTCAACTCTCCCCCTCTGGCCCCGAAGCCTCGCTCGCACCTCAACCGACGTTCACAATAAAAGCCGGGATCGTGCTCTCCCGCCCACCATTAATAACCCCCGACCCGCACCCCTTCGAAACAGCCTACTATCTTTACCAGAGGCGTCTTAATGAACGGTTGGTGCTGCCGTTCACACAGTATTTCTACTACCGTCGTAACACCCCGGCGTTCGAACACTGGAGAAAGCACCGTCGTGAGAGAGGAGGGACCGCTGCACGGGATATAGGACTGTACAACGCGTACACAAAAGAATCCTGGAACGATGAAGTTCTGGTAGGCGACGAGACCGGTCGTCCTGACCAGATCGTCGAGAAGTTGATTGCCGAGGAAGGTAGGCAAGGCGAGTTCACCGGGAGAGGCGATCCAAAGTACGCCGGGTTGAGGAGGACGACAGAGGCAGACGAGAAGGGCGATTTGAGGAGTTTGGAGAGGAGATTACAGCGGACTTTATACTTGCTGGTCAAGACTAAGGGAGATGGGGACGAGAAGCGGAATTGGAAGTTTCCTTCTGGGCCCATTGTCGGGTTTGAAGGGTTGAAAGAGGTCAGTTACCAACCGGGCTAATTATTATGCTCTTGCGCGAGCGAGGATTCTGGAACGCAAGACGAATGCTAACAAGTGTCTCTGACAGGCCGCGCAACGCATCCTCTTCAGTTCCCTCGGCCCCAACATGAACACCTTCTTCGTCGGCAACCATCCCGTCGGCCACTTCATCATGAGATTCTCCTCCCCACAGCCATGTCCATCATTGCCGCAGAGATACATTCCCGGAGGCGCCTCTCCGCCTCAGTCAGAATTGAGCTCCGCAACAACTGAAATCTCTTCCGCTTCGGAATCACAACCGCTCAAACAAGACCTCGCAGCAACTCAATCCCTCATCGATGGCGAAAAGACCTTCTTTATGAAGGCCCGCATCATGGCTGGTCAGGCTGCCCTCCCGACCAGCGCCACTGCCGGTGAAAACGAGGGAAAGAAGACTGAGGATCTCCCTGCCGGAGTAGAGAAGGGGTCTGCACGAGATAAAAAGGGCGTGGCCGTAGCCCCGGACATGGGCCTCGAAGAGATCCACGACTTTCGCTGGTTGAGTAAAGACGAGGTGGAGAAAACGGTGCATCCCGATTATTGGCGCAGTGTGCGCAACATGCTGGTGTCGCAGTAGCAGTAGCAGCAGCAGTGATGAGGGCCATTGTGTGTACTTTGAGGGGTTGTTGAAAAAAGCGAAGAGCCATCAACATGGCGAGACAACTGGCACATTACAACTTTGCCACGTTTCACATCGTCCGGTTTCGATCTCGTCGGCGAGGTTGTCTCCACCCTGAAAGATATGAGCGCCTCAACAGGGCGGGCGAGAGCGTTCCTAGAGAGGCTTATACCGCGCGAGGCATGGGATGTGGATGGCCGGAAGGGCAATGCCATGCCATGCCATGCCATGCTCGTACCGTGTTGTTGGTAGTGTAGGAAAGACAAGTCTGTACAATAAAGGAAACTTCTGAAGATCCAAAACGTTCTTCCCATACCTTACACATGGAGAGACGGACGAGACGAGCCAATCTCCTGTGATTAATTATCCTATTCTTTTCCAGAAATCAGAATCATCGACTACACGATGAACGACATTACAACGCCAATTGAATGCGAGTACTCCTTACTCCATCCCGAGTGTGGTTCCTTCCCAAACACCACGCCAGCGCCACAGTAATGCGGAACCCCGATCACAGTAAACATGCACTTCTGATTCGAGTGCAGGGGAATGCCGTGTCCTGGGCTGTCCCGTTTTCCCTGCCCCGAGCCTATTCGTCCAATCCAAGAGCGAGAGAAGAGAAGGCATTGTCGTCCTACAGCCGGACTAGCAGATCCACGACCACGCCGCGATGATCGCTCAGCCAGACCCGATCGTCGAATCGATTGGGCAGCACACCGTAGCACTGGACCATGTCTTTCAGGTTGTCGTGCGCGTCCCACTCGAGTTGCAGGCTCTCAAGAGGGGTATGTTCAGGGACGCCTAGATGGACAAAGTCGATCTTCTCCTCGCCCGTAGCGGCCGGATCTTCAGGGAAGCCTGTGTACGTCAGGTCGTTCCCGAAGGCGTAGATCTTGCCGTCCTCGTTGTCGTCGGGGATCAGGCGGCGCGTGTCCACGAAGCCGGAGCCAGGAGCGTTCAAGATCTGGTAAGCATCGCCGTTGGGTTGGGAGTTGAGGTCGCCGCATAGGAACGTGAAGCCGGGGGAGAACCTGGCACGGAGGCGAGACGCCACGCCGAGGATCACTTTGGCGGACTCGCGGCGGGAGATCTCGCCTTGGTTGTCGAGGTGTGTGTTCATGGCGAGGACCAGCTTGCTTGACGGGGCGAGGATTTGGTGCGAGCCGCTATTTGCCACAGGAAGGACCGATTCCAGCACCGCGCAGGTCAGGATCCGGATGGAATCGGCATCCCAGCCCTTCTTGCCTACTTGGCCGGTCTCGTTCAGCCAGACGGTTTCGAAGTGGATGCATTTCCAGGCCGACTGGCGGAAGAAGATGGGGCTGTATTCGCCTTTGGTCTTGCCGTCGTTGCGGCCCACTCCGACGAATGTCCAGTCGTTGGCCGAGAGTGTCGCATTTGAAGTGTTGAAGGTCTTCTGATGGAGGTCTACAAGTTGTTCGTGGAGGACTTCTTGCATGCACACCAGCGTGGCTGGGGGCGCGAAGTGTGGCCTCGTGTGGTACTTGAAGTGGCTGGACAGGTGGGGGAACCGGTCAGGCCACAGCTTCTCTGCCTGGTCTGGATTGTCGGTTGCGAAGCGGATGTTGTGCGTCAGGATCCGGATGGGGATCACCGTCGAAGACGACTGCTCTGGTATGGCTGCGTTCCTGGTGGTAGGTGGAGAGGGGGGAGGAGACGAGGCGTCACCCATGATGTGCTGTTTGTGACGAAAAGAAGAAGAACAGAGATGTCAAGGCCACTCACTGCAAGGCAGAGTAGAGCAAAACCTGGATAGTAGGGGGATTCGAAGTCTTTCTAGGCAATTTGACTTCAAGGATGGTATGGCAGTTATTCCCACCTCAGGTCAGCTCGGCTTCTGTTCTAAGACTGCTGTGGTTTTGTAGGAGTGGAAGTCTAAAGTAAGTAAGTCTAGGGGGAAGGCAGAGATATATATAGGCGCGGTGAGAAAATCTGCTAGGACATGTGTCTATGGTGATACGGAGTGAATGAGGATCTGGAGAGGACCTAGAGAGAAAAGTGTAAACATGCTGCTGTTCCCATCCACGTGGACGATGCCATGGCGGTTCCCGAATGAGTTTCACAGAAGGCGTCGATGCTGCGTTTGGTTGCGTTTAATTCCAAATGACGTCGTTTGCCCACGTGAAGTTGCGCACAAGCTCGCGGGGTCGTCAGGGAGCAAGGGCAGTCACTGGTGGGTGGCTACAGATGGGCGTGCAGAGTACTGAGTACTGTATGTGCTCGTACAGTGGGTGAGATTCGGAAGCAGACTGGTGCCCCTGGAGGCAGTTTCTCAGCACCGGAAGGGGTAGATACAGAACCTATCTGAGTGAACTATGAGTACCTTAAGGTACTTTGCTCTCCTCTCAGTTCAAATGGTTGTTTAGCTACGGGACCACGACGTTAGCAATAGCAACAGATGGGCTATGTAGGCAAATAGAGAAAGTGAGTAGCCCAAATCAACAATATCTGCACAGCGATAGCTTGACTGAACCCTCGTGTGTCTCCTGAGGAGTCGCGGTCGACTCGATAGAAAGCCAAGAGAGTTGGGAATCGGTGTGGATGCTGATCTGGTAATGCAGCTATCACCCTAACGCGCCTGGTGCAGCTTGATATAGGTCGCACGGTCTTGCAAGATCACCCATTCATCCACGTAGTCTCACCACGCTCGCCCAAGGGAGCGGCGCTGAGCAACTCGAAATTGAGCCAACAGAGGCGAGACGTCGGCTGTTTGGTCCCCGTGAAAATATAGACGCTAAACCCAATCCAGGGATGGTGTCCCGTCGCGAACTGCGCCTGAGCCCAGCGTCCAGATTCGAGATTGATGCCATACGAACCCCATACATTGGCCTTGAGCGCATCGACTCCATCCGATCCGGACCTGGTATGTATCGATTTTCCGTTTCTCAGTCGTTGCTCGTGCTTCACTCCCGTTCCCTATGGTGTTGACCTGATATTGTGGCTGTTCTTCAGCCTCCCACTCCAATCAACCTCCCTTGGCTGCCCAGTTCCATCCGCCAGGACTCGCGATGGCTAATAAAATCAATAGAAACGCGTCCCGCCCGACCTGACTGACCAGTCCCTGTCAATCGTATCGCCTCATTGATATGTCGCGATGAGCAATACTCCCGATGGTGCCACTGCAGTGGCCGCGCCTGCGGAAGCCTCTACCCTACCTCCCAGCAACGAAGAAACAATCGCACAAGGCAAGGAACGAGCCAAAGAAGTCCTCGCAGCTTCCGGTATCGATGTCGCAAGAAAGGATTCTGCCGCCGGGGTCAACGGCCGCGATGCCAGTCCTGGAGCCACCCGAAAGCGCAAGCGCGAAACTCCCATCGATCGCATACAGGCCGCCGAATATGTTGATCGCGAATACCACTACAAAGCTCTATATGCGGATCAACTTGCCCATCCAGTAATATCGCAACAGAAGAAGCAAGAGCTCGCGTTTTATCAGAGCTTGCGACAGCGAAGAGAGCACGACCCTGGCTCCGTCTTTGGCTATGGTTACGAAGGATTTGGCAATCCCAGAACAGACGACAAGACCATTCGCGACCCAGTGTTGTATCCCAGACAAAGAAGACTGGGCAAGAGGAAGACCCTACCGCCTCGAGTGCCGCGGAAGGATCAGCACATCCAGGCCGAACAAAGCGAGGAACTGGTACCTATCCGTCTCGACATTGAATGGGGAAAGATCAAGCTGCGCGACACTTTCACCTGGAATCTACACGACCGGACGACATCGATTGAGTACTTCGCTGAGAAAGTAGTCGAAGATTTTGGGCTCGAAGTACAGAACTGTCGTCCGCTGACCCAGTCGATCGCGAACCATATCCGTGACCAGTTGAATGATTATTGCCCTCAGATTTATGCCGACGACGAACCATGGGAACCGTCCCTTCCCTACTTCGCGTACAAAAATGACGAAATGCGGATTCTAATCAAGCTCAACATCACCATTGGCCAAAACACCCTCATCGACCAGTTCGAGTGGGAGATAAACAACCCCTTCAACTCTCCCGAGGAGTTTGCGCGGCAGATGACGAGTGATCTCTCGCTAGCTGGCGAGTTCACAACTGCCATTGCCCATTCGATACGTGAGCAATGTCAGCTGTTCTCCAAGTCACTACATATCACGGGTCATCCGTTTGACGGCCGCCCTATTGATGATCCCGATTTGAGAGAAAATTTCCTGCAATCCCCCTTGCCGACTACATTCCGTCCCTATCAAGCGGCTAAGGACTATACACCTTACTTGTACGAGCTCAACGAAGCGGATCTCGAGCGAACCGAGCTATCTATTTCTCGAGAGCAACGGAGGCAGAAGCGCTCCACGAACCGTCGTGGGGGTCCGGCGCTTCCCGATCTCAAGGACCGTCAACGAACGATAAGATCCCTGGTGGTGTCGTCCGTCATTCCAGGAGCCGCATTAACCACGGAAGAAAGCAGGATATTCCGGATGCCCAAGGCCACACGGAAGTCTGCGCGCGGACAACGGGACGGGTTTGAAGATTCGGACGAGTCGGATAGTGACGACTCGGGCCCTGATTCACCCGCCATCCCGGCACACTTGTTGCAAGGAGGCACTGCCCGCACCCGGGGTATTCGAAATGCTGCACTCACGGCAACGGCTGGTATCAGATCGAACTTGAGTGGATTCGCATCGGTCAGATCTGCGACACCCGAATCAATTGCACCCTCGCATCATGAAGGGCGAGCATCAGCCAGAAAGAGAGATTACAGGGAGGAAAGCGACGATGAGTCTTCACCGGAGAAGCTGATTGTCGTGCTTAAAGTCGGGAGAGCAAAAATGCGGGAATGGATGCGCTCGCAACGACTCAGGGACAGAGCAGCACATATGTCGAACTTGTCCAATGCGGGCAGTCCTCGACCTGGCACACATTCACGGTCCGTATCGGCGGCGCCTCTGAATCTCGTCGGCATGCCGCCTCCTCCCTCACCTGCAATGGCTCCGTCATCAGCTGCAGCAGATATTCCAGGCGCAGTTGACGCTACGGCCAATCCGATGACTCCGGCGGTAAGTGTTATAATGTCCATTTCCCACTACGTACGCTGACCATCTTTGCCTTCAGCCGCCGCCACCGGAGTGGCTCGTTCAAGATCTGCAACGCCTCCGTAAAATATACCCGAACGATCGATTCGAAGCCCTAATGAAACACACCGCTGTTGATCCAGCCACACAAAAGCTTGTTACGCCGAGCGAAACGACTCGATCGTTTCCGCACAAATATGTGCCGCGTATCAGGTGTTCTGACTGTCTTGTGAGTGGCTCCAATCCAATGCGTTTGAGAGCGACCCCATCGCTGACAGCTCTTGATAGGGCAAGGTCTACTTACCTGGGGAGGGCTTGACGGCTACAAACTTCGAGTCTCACCTCAAGAACCGCAATCACAGGGCTCACGTGGAAGCCCGGACAACAAAGAAGGAGGCCACATAGATCTGAGAGCCAGCCATATATGACATGTCCAATGCGTTGGAATAGTGCTCCTGCAAACGAGGCTACGATCACGTGAACAGGAGCAGCAAGCATTGGCAGTCTCTCGAGCTTGTCGAAGCTGAATCCCATGCTGCTCATCTTAATCGAGTGTTTGTAGTTCGATCACAGTAAACTCAATTGAGAGAGGGCGGCCGCATTACTTCGGAAAGGTGGTGTGTCGTGTATGTCCCATGATTCGATCAGGCGCCTGCCTGACCCCAGCCTCGTGCTGCTGGCTGGTTCCCCTCATCTGTACAATGCACACACAAACATATCTTCAATTTTCCCCACCATCGCCTTGAGGGTTCTAACCACGAACCTGACCCTTTCCCTGCCCACAAGCTCACTTCGAGTTCCCTTTCGGTCAGCATGGCCGACTCTGGTGC
Organism: Capronia americana; assembly: GCA_016110215.1. Lineage (NCBI taxonomy): Eukaryota > Fungi > Ascomycota > Eurotiomycetes > Chaetothyriales > Herpotrichiellaceae > Capronia > Capronia americana. The sequence continues at coordinate 1,278,788 of JADWQD010000009.1, forward strand.
TGATGTCGGTACGTAAAAGCTACATATCCTTTCTAGCGCGGGTCATGTCCCGGTTTGAGGCACGCTACTCACCCCACCACGGTTGAAGGAACAGCGCACCGCTGCGAACAGGAAAGACTGACATGCTCGGCCAGACAATTCCATCCTTAACGCGGACAACTTGACCAAGTAAGGACCCGTGGTTCTTGGCTTCGTGCTTGCTCCCCTCGCTGACCTCCGGCGCAGATACAAGACCGCGGCGACCATCAGTCACAAAGTCCTCGAGGAAGTTACCAAATGGCTGGCAGACGGAGAAAAGATTGTGGATCTGTGCATAAAGGGTGACGAGCTTCTTGATGAAGAGTTGAGCAAAGGCATGTTAGCTTCTGACCACGCAGTAGCCGCAGACGGGTTCCACTGTGACCACCCGGGGCCTGGCGCTGAGTTCGGTTGCCTTTCAACCTTTGATCCTAAGGCTAACGGAGGGACGATGCAGTCTACAAGGGCAAATCTGTCAACAAGGGCATCGCTACTCCTTGCACGGTCTCGCCAAGTGCCCACGTCACTCCTTTCACACCCCTCGTCTCCGATACAGAGGAGGCGGCAACCACGATCAAGGCTGGAGAGTTGATCAAGATCCAACTGGGAGCACAGATCGATGGCTTTGGTGCGATCGTTGGCAATACCGTGGTCGTACCCAAAGAAAAAGGTGCCAAGGCAGATATCACGGGAAGAGACGCGGATCTGCTGCTGGCGACACACTATGCCAATGAACTCCTGCTGAGATTGTTAGTCCCGCCTGGGCTGCTGGCGACGGGCACAGACGAAGAGAAGAAGAAGGCTGCCGCGGAGAAACCGCCCACCCAGAGCAAGATCTCCTCGCTTGTCGACAAGATAGCGAAAGCCTATGACGTTCATGTCGTTCAGCATACTACCTCCTGGCTGTTCGAGAAGAACGAAATCGAGGGTAAGAAGAAGATCATCCTGTCTCCTGCGGATGGTGCCAAAGGAGAAGGCTCAGCAGAGGTTGGTGAGGTCTGGGGGGTTGAAGTCGGCATGAGTCTGGGTTCGGGCAAGGTCAAGGAGCTGGACAAACGATCAACCCTGCTCAGAAGGACTACCACGACCTACGGCTTGAAGCGGCCCAGCTCAAGGCAGGTTCTTTCAGAAATCGTCAAGAAATTCGGGACTTTCCCCTTCAGTCTACGGCAGTTGGATGACGAAAGAGCCGGTAAGGTGGGTGTGGTCGAGTGCATCAGATCCGGCGTGCTGCGTGAGTACAAGCCAGCTGCCGAGGCGGATGGATCACCCGTCTCGCGGCTGTTCACTACCGTTGGTAAGTCAGACGATTTTTACACTGGTCCATCGTGCTAAGAAATGACTTAGGCATCACCAAAAATGGCCTGGTTCGTCTCGCAGCCCCTCCTGCACTGGATCTAGAAGCTGTCAAGTCCGACAAGAAGATCGAAGACGAAGAGATTCTGGCAATTCTGGAACGTCCATTGGCCAAGTCCACCGGCTCAAAGAGCAAGAACAAGAAGAAGAAGAAGAAGCCAGCCAAGAAGGCCGCGGCGGCCGCTGAAGAGGACGACGACGATGAGGAGGACGACAGTGACGATGAGTGAGTGCTTGCCTCTGGTCGAAACCCGAAAACCGGTCTGGAGCGACTGGCTTGCGCGACTGCCATACAGCAGGACTGTCTATGAGACATAGCTTCTTGCAGATGACGGTCAATGTGCACGAGATGACTGGGATTTACTGGTTGGGCATCCGACGCGACCGAGTCGCAACCGAGAGGAGGCGTGTTTCAGGTCGGCAGCGTGAGATGTCAGGCACGTTGGCTTGTTTGTGGAGCTGTCACCGAAGCTCAAGGAGCTGCAATACCCAACGAAATAAGGGACGACAGAAGCAACATGATTATCATGCAGAAGACGAAGAATGAAAAGTGTTGTCACGATGAACGTCGCCTGTGCCTGAGCTCGAGCTCGCTTTTGGGTGACTTCGTGATCCGATTATTAGGCTGTAGACAAAGAGGGGCAACACCAGGCGAGGCAGGCCCGTAGAGCAGTCGCCACGTCATGACGAAAAGAGTGGCTGTTGCCTGAGATAGCGTCCAGCGTTGATATATGGGATTGCCGCTGTCACCTGGATAGGTAGACAGGACCAAGCTCTTGCCATAGCTTGAGTCATGTGGTGAGTGGCGCTTGACGGGCACACGCAACCACGACAAAAGAAAAGTGAAGGAAGAGTGAAAAGAGTGAAAACAGGGAGCTCTCAGCCTTGGGGGCTTCAGTGGCAGGGACGCCGAAGAGCTGCCGGCAGCGCTGCGGAGGCCGTCGGGTGACTGGCGGAGCTGCGCTGTGCAGGGCTAAGGCTCAAGCCCCTTTGCCCAACTCTTGATTCCTGCATTTCCTGCGTTTGCGACCACCACAACACCATGTCCCGTTGAACTTCCGCTTCTTCCACCCATCCACCCACCACGCCCATCGCCTGCCGAGTTGCAGCTCCCGCCACAGTAAGTCTCTCTCTTCCAGCTCATCGCACGTCCCTGAACGAATCTCCAGGCAGTCGGCGCGTGCGGCGCGAGGAAGAAGGCAGCATGGCGACCCGGTCGCTGCGGCACAGGTCGAGCCGCTACTCGAGTCCTGCGACTTTTGGTGAAAAAGAGCCCGCACCCAAGCCCGTTGAAGATCCTCCGACGAAACATGGGCAACAAACCAGTTTGGACGCTTGGATTGAGCCAGCTTTACGACCGCCGGCCCCGAGTTTTGAAGATTCAAGAGGTCTCGAGAGGGTGGGAGTGCTGGAGAACATGCAGCCTCTGGGCACCGCGCCGTCTCAACGGCTACTGCAGAAGTTGAAATTGACCTACGCGAGACCCTCGCCGCGACCGACGCCGGTCCAGGCAGCGGAGGAGGTGGTCACGCCCGTGACGGAGCCAGCAGAAAAGATGGATTTGGCGTCGCCCATGGAAGAGGTGGTGGCAGAGCAGCAGCCTGTAACATTTCCAGGGATTCCTCCTCCTCATCAAGCGCCGCCCGATACAATCCTGATTTCCAGTCCGCCACGAGGTCGGCCTCCCGGGAGACTCTCTACAGAGATGCCGCAAAGTGGCGGTTTGTCACCGTCACCCATCACATATCCACTGGCGCCTCCCCAGCATGTCTCACCAAAACCACTGTCAATCCAGCAGCAATTACGGCAAGACCGACTTCGAACTCACGTGGAGCGTGCCATTCTGGAAGCCCAGCAGAAAAACACGCCCGCTCTCGTGAATGGCCTCCAGAGAATTCGCGAGGATGCTCAGTACAACTACGACTTGTGGAATGTCGTTGAGGCAATGATGAACAACTCTCCCACCCCGGACCAATTCAAAGCTTTCAAACGCTATATCAAATCTGGCGTCAAGAAGCACAGAAGAGAGTCTGAGATGTCCGCCAGCCCCTATCATCCCTCTCCTCAGCGATTCAGCGAGCTCACTTCGCCCAATTATCGAGAACACTCGCCGAGGCCGCATCACACACAAATTCCTCCCCCAGGCTATCCGGAACAGCGACATCCTAGAATCAATCTCTACTTCAGTGGACGGCCCCCCGCGGCCACATATGGTTCTGAGGAGATGGCGGTTTCACCGTCCACGGTGCCGCCTCACCTGGGCGTCCCTGAGCTAAGTGCAAGGACGGGCCGGCATCCCGCGACCACATCGCCGCACAAACGGAAACGATCGGGCAGTGTATCGAGTTCGTCCTCACTGTCATCGCCCCCGTCGGTCTTTGATGGACCGCCGCCGAATCTGGCCACATGGCTGGAGCTGAATGATGGCCCCGAAGGCAGTGGACGATGGCGATCAGCTGGAAGGCGCCAAGACAAAAGCCTGGGGGCAGCTGGCAACAGACTCCGTTCAACTGCCAGTGCCACAAATCTCCCTGCTCAACCCTCTCCCGGACAAGCCCAACCCCAAGGCGCGACTGGTTCAAGAGCCAGCGCCAGCAAGCGATTCAAAAAGGCACGAGAAGATAACGATTTCGACGTCGATGAGCTCTCCCGACGGAAACGGAATTTTCTGGACGACAGTTTTCATGACTACAACACCATTCCTCGGCCGGAAAGCAGTGAACGAGAGCCCGTCCATGGCCATCCAGAACGCCCAGCGATGACGGACAATCCACCGCCACCTGTTATTCACCCCAATCGTCTCGTCGTCTCGCAGGCGGCATTGACGTCTGCCTTGAGCATACAGGCTCCGTCTGATGATATCCCGGCCAACGGCATCAGCCGCAAGAGAGCGTACGATGAAGTCGACGCCGACGACCTTGACTTTACTTCGCCCGCATCCTCCTCTCCAGGTCGGCTACTTGTACCACCGCCGCCGCCTGGCGTGGCAAAGGCTGCGTCACGCGCTGCAACTCCAAGAGCGACCAGACTCCAACCTGCGCCGAAGACACGCAAGTCTGCGCGTGTGATGGTCTCGTAAGTACATGCATTTTCTCCTCGATCCTGTAATACTCTGAGGATGCCTTGGCAGCCGGACATTCAAAGCCCATTTCAGGCGCCGACTGACACATGTGTGAAACGACCCTTGAGGCGTCTGATGGCGCCGTATACGTATGGATGGAGCAATCGACTGACACTCGTCAACCATAGGCCTAACAAGCCCAAGAACGGCGGAATCACGGCAGGAATTTCACGTGCGGGGCCTGGGCGTGACAGCCGTGATGCTGTGATCGGCAACGTGAACGGTGCGGATTCAGGCGCAGAGGTGAGTCCCGAGTCCCCCCCAGGCACGCCTGCGCAGCCCGTCCAGGTCCTTCCCATTTTCTTCCTTTTTTCCACCTGTTCCTCCGCCCACCAGGCCTGTGCCTCGCCACCATTGGCTCAGCCAATTTCTCCCCGAACCACCCTCCCCTTCTAATCCCTTCTCATCACCCTCCTGATCCTGCCTTCCTTCCCTGATTACCTCCCGTCCGCTTTCTATCATTATCGACCTTGTCACCAGTCCACCTGCACTCCCCTGCCACAGCTTGCTGCCGATGTGGTTGATGTTCCAGCTTTTGGTCACTGACGTGGGTTTTCAGGATAACGATGAGTTTTGTGCGTCGTGCGGTGGCGAAGGAAAGCTGCTCTGCTGCGATGGATGCACCAATTCATTCCATCATGCGTGCCTGGAGCCGCCGCTGAATCCCGAGGAAGAAGTCGAAGGCGAGTGGTTCTGCCCGCGATGCGTGGCCAGACGGACCAAAGAGGCGCCTTCTCCGGCCGGTCTCTTGGGTATGGTCATCCGTCGAGTCGACAACATCATCCCCAAGGCCTATACGTTGCCTCATGACATTCGCGAGTACTTCGAAGGGGTCCGCACGGGCGATGAAGGCGAGTATGAAGAAGTCGGTCTCCCCCGCACCCACAACAATGTCGGGAGGATGAACCGAGCCGGCTTCATCGAAGAGCCGAACTACAAGGAGACGCGCGACGGCAAGGGCCACATGATCCGATGCTATCAGTGTAACCTCACCACCAACGGGCGCGACATTATCCCTTGCGATTTCTGTCCTGCCAAGTGGCACTTGGATTGCATAGACCCGCCGCTCGCCGTACCTCCTCGCCGTCGCGCCGGTGATAAGCCAGGTGCCGCGTGGCGCTGTCCTCTCCATGTCGATCAGGACCTCTTGTCTGTCAGCCGACAGGCAGAGAAAGCTCCCGGTGACCTCGGTCGCATCCCCAAACCCCGGAAGCCGAAGAATGCCATACCGTGGGACATCGCCATCGCTCGAGGCTTCCGAAACAATGGAGTCATCGAGGTTGAGCTTATGAAGGACCAGCCGGAAGCTGACAAATTGAAGGAAATACAGATGGATGGCAGAGTCTATCGTGTCCCCGAGATGGGTATCCGGTTGGACTTCATCGACCGAGTGAAGAAGAGCTGGTACGAAGACCAATCTTTCCCCAGACTGATGGATGCACCCAAGAGGATACGGAACCGGAAATATCGCCCTGACGGCGCCGTCCTACATCACCCACCTCAACAGACCATAGTCAAGATCCGCGAGCCGGACTTTTTCACCGGCGCAAATGCCCTGGCCATTACGGAGACGGCCAAAGCCAACGTCGCTTTGCGAAAACGTTCCATTAGAGAACAGCAGACCGTACTGCACCTCGCTCAGATGTCCCAGAGAGGAATTGATGGGTATTCCGGAGATGCACTGGCGGAATTGACCAACACCCTGATAAGCGAAGCTCCCGATAAGGTCGTACGAGCAACCGAAAGAACAGAGGTGGACCAACTGCTGCAGCTTCAAGAGCTCATCAATAGAAGACTGGCAATCCTGAATCGCCAGGGCGATCGGACAGCTTCGGTTGCCGTCGGACGCTCGAGATCTAAGGGTAGTTTGAATGGCAGTCGAGTACCTCCTACCCAGGACCCAAATATCGACCCTATCCTACGAGGAGGTGGATTTGACGTACCTCCAGCGAAGACGTACCCAGTTCAGGACGCGCCCATCGACCCTGCCCTACAACTGAGCACTGTCAGCACTGCTCCAAAGACAAAGCTGCTTAACGGTGGCACACCAGATTATGGGGACGCGCAAGATGCTGATGATGAGGAAGAGATCTCACTTAGTTCATTCGCCCAGTCGTCGAAAGCAGCTTGGCTGGCTAACCGGGAGGAAACTCGAAGATGGCGAGATGACAATTACGCGTCCAGGAAATCGACCCCTACAGGATATGCACCTTCTACAAAACATCACATTTCTCGGCACGGATACGGGAACGGAAACGGTATGGATGGGATGGACGGGATGGAGATTGGTCCTTGAATTGTGCTCTTGTCAAGGAGAACATCCTTCGCAGTACGAGATCCTGGGACGCGCTCCCGCTTCCACACCGGTCTGGGAGACAATGTGCAGATCTACGCCACGCTGAAAAGGCCGTGTCCTGTACTCGTAGGAGCTACTTTAATATCCGGATCAAGAATATGGTTCTTCTTCCGTGCTTGGGGTTCAGCCATCTTAATGATATTGTGGTTCCTTGTCAGGTGTCTCTGAGCAAATCAGGCTTTAACAACCCAGCTACCTCGAGGAGTAGTGAGTCATTGGCTCGTGTTCGGCCTGGACAATCTTCCGTGCTGTCGTAAGATCCAGCAAGTGAATCACCAACAGCCACACACCTGCCTGCCCCCTGCTTCCTATCGGCAGAAGACCCATCCAGAATGCCTTAAAAGGTACACGACGGAGCTAGGAGCTAGGCTGGAGCTGAGAGCTGGGTGAAATCAGCGCCAAAACTTCGTTGTCCTAGTATTGGATTGGATCGGATTGTTTGATATATATGTGAAATGAGACGATGTGCGGTTGAGAAAGTAAGAGAGTGTAATCTACTCTACTCCACTCTATTCTACAAGTATTCTAACTCTCACCTCTCACCTCTCAGTCACCGGCCCTGTAACGAGCTCCCTAAAAATATCCTAAGGGTTGGGGGATAGGGGAAGGCTCGTCTACAGTACCTTGTACTATATTTCCATATTGTCCTCCCCCGTACTACATGGCCAGATGGGTATCGAATTCTCGGGAAGTTCTGCTTTCGTTCTTGTCCTTACGTCTTGGATGATGGCACGGTCACGGAGAATTGGAATGGACCGAGGAAGGGGATGGAAGGGAGGGATGAATGAAAGATTGAATGAATGGCTGAGAAGGGAAGGAAAGTGAAAGCAAAGGTAGTCTCGGGATTCAATCAATCTATCTAATATGGATCCGAACATACGTTTACGATATGACGTCCGCAACGTCCACGAGCTATGTAGGATTGTAACTTCTTGAAACCCGCTGAGAGCCTGATATTTTCGGGTTCGGCTGGCCGCCCGCTGCGAAACACGAACATGGAAGGGAGGGTAAGAATAAGAATAAAATTCAGAAGAAGAGGAAGAAGAAGAAGGAGAGGGAGAAGAAATAGAGGGAGAAGAAATAGAGGGAGAAGAAATAGAGGGAGAAGAAATAGAGGGAGAATGCCGCTCAATATCCCCAATCATTCAGTGAGGCGTCTGATGAATAGATACCTCGTAGTATCAGGAGCAATACCGATACACCTTGAGACCTTGCCTTCACCGCCACCGTGTGTACGCTATAGTAAGTACAGTACCTAGATAGAATCTCGCCGCTGGAAAGAGATTCAGAAGATGATTCTCTTTTATGCGTAGTGTACTGGAGTTTCATCGTCCGCGCAACCGTTGATTTGTCTTTCCTTGTGCTTGAGGTCTATCTATATCTGTCAATCAACCTCCTTTGAGTCTCACAGTATCGCTTATCGCCTTGGGGACATTGCGAAGTGCGAAATGTAGTGTGAACTGCGAAGTGCGAGAGTGGGAGAGTCAACTTGGAGACGGGAAAAGAATATCAGAGAGCATAGTAGAGGTAGGACGTTTCCTACAGATCCTCTCAACCGTGATCCTCTATTGGCGCTGACAATCAGACTTCCAAGTGAGGACGTTTATTCAAGCCTTTCTCTGCTTTACTCTGCAACACCGGCCGCGGGGATGGTGCGTTTCGACAAGGTTCACTTCCGTTACTTTCGTCTCAATCGTTTGTGTTGTGTCATTGTCGTTGTCATTGTGAAGGCTGGATGGTTGATAGCAGGTGAGCCACATAGCGCCTAGGCAAGATGATACCTTAGCATGACCGTATCACCCAGAGCGCTGATTAACAGTAGAAACGAGTACAGGATTCAATACCGGATGAGATCCAAGAGCGAGCAATCTCATAAGATTGAAGCATCGACATGCCTGGAAGGAAGACAGTGAGCACGAAACGGGACAAATGAACGATGAGATGGGGCCTTGTCAGCATTCGCTCGTTGGTTTCAGCTCTCAAGGGAGTTGGCATGGTAATCTTTCGGGCATCTGCCTCCGCTCAGAACGGTTCAATTTGCATGAATTTGGAAGTCTCGACTGTGAATTGAACGCCATCCGACGCCTGAAGCCTGCCGATTCCAAGATTGTGAAGCCCGGTGTGAATGTAAAATTCGCCTGTCCACTCCAATTTCGCACTCCAAGATCTCCGGATCGCCCGCATACGAACTCCAATAGAAGCAATCCTTGTCTGACCGACGTGACCACAGGTAGAAGCTTGGGGAAGGACGGCACTGCGAGAACGCTTTCTTTGACTTGTCGCAGGAATGCACATTTCGAGTTTGAACCCAGCAGAAAAATGACTTGACTCCCTCTAGAAGCTGGTGAAGAGCCAGTGTGCTTCCTCCGTGTCCAAGATGACTCCAATCCCAGCTCTCTCTCGGGATCAAATGCTCCGCACGCGGGCGAAAAGAGCCTGAAAGAAGAATGTAAGAAGGTTGTGCTATCCAAAATCTGGTTAGCGTGAGGGAAACTTCCAACTGGTGATACAGCAAGAGTATCACAAACCTCGGAAGGAAGGATGAAAATTCCCCTCGCTTAGAATCCAAAGTCCCTCTCACAAGATCGTGCACTTTTTACTGCTCTTCTTCGGAGGAGGTTCTAGCGCGGCCACGATCGCCTCATCAAACACGTCCTTGAGCTTGTACTGGGTCAGTGCGCTGCATTCGACGTATTTGACCGCGCCGAGGTCCTTGGCCATTTTCTCGCCGTCCTCCTTGCGGACCGGCTGCATCTTCTGCTTTGCAAGTTTTTCACGCACAGATGGGTCATCCCTGAGATCGGTTTGAGTTCCCACGATTAGGCACGGCACTCCGGGGCAATGGTGATGGACTTCTGGGAACCATTTTTCTCGTACGTTCTCAAACGAAGCTGGGGAGGTGACGGAAAAGCAGACAAGGAAGACGTCGGTCTGGGGATATGACAATGGTCGAAGTCGGTCGTAATCCTCTTGTCCGGCGGTATCAAAGAGACCCAAAGTGTATGGCTCGTCGCCGATCCTGCAGGTCCAAAGATTAGTTCAGACCGCTGGGGTAAAAGTGTTTCAGGTGACGATAAAATAACGCCATCCTCAGATAAACGAGAGAGTGAGGTCAAAGCGGCAGTTTCTGGTCAGGTCACAAGACTCTAGATCATCCGCCGCCAGGCAGCCTCCCCACCCCCTTGCTTCAGAACTGGGAGATAGAACTCACATCACCGTCACGGCGTAGTTGTCGAAAACTGTGGGAACATATTCGGAGGGGAATTTGTTTGTCGTGTATGAGATCAACAAGCATGTCTTGCCAACCGCACCGTCACCGACAACCACACACCTGCGCGATATGTCAGTCATGTCACTCCCTTGTCTGTCACCGGGCAGACTCACTTGATCGTGGCAACAACCATCCCGCTCTCGTTGACCTCAAAGATATCGTTCTCAAGATGTCGGATACGGTTCGGATTGATGGGCCTGAGGACGCGAACCTTTAGTTTCTGCTTTTTCCCAGGCGTGAAGCTCTGGATGCGGGACAACATTTTGGTTGACTTACCCGAGGTAGAAGTGCGCCGCGAACAGCGGGTTTGTAGAAGAGAATTTAACGAGGCGGCGATTGTGAAGTCCGAAGTGTCACTTCACTTTCTGCCTGCGACCGTAGGGCGGCAAGGGAGTTTCAACGAATGCTCGTACGTGATATAGATTCAGTGTTTTGATATCCAGCGATAGAGACACAAGACTGCCAGATCGGTCAGCTTAATATTCAATCTCTTCTTCGCGCACAGGACTGACAGAGTATGAGGGAGCGAAGGGCAGGCTAACGTCGGCGGGTGGTAGAGACAGGGCGGTCAACGGCCCCAGGGATTCAGGATGAATAGAGTAAAATTGACCAGCAAGAGAAGGGACGTGGTTATGTTCAAGAAGCAGAATCGGATTCTGGAAGAAGTCTAGTCTTTCAGGAAGAGAGGCAGTGGCATTTACCGGAAATGACAAGTTGTGAGAGGACGACGCGAGGATGGTGACAGAAGCTGAGGCAGACGTGGATGGGATGTAGACGTGAACGAGCGAGCGCAGACCAGACCGCAGACCACAGACCGCAGCAGGTGGAGGGACGGAGGAGCTGCGGACTTTGACGAGCGTGGGAATGGGGGCCGCGGTCTGGATTGGGCGGCCCTAGGCTCAAGTCTACAGTTAGTGAGTACGCCCTCGTCCTTCCGCTTGCTTTCTTCACGATACTTATGCTCTTTACTCAGCGTGCCAGCGAATACTTCAGCAAGCTATCGCTGTCTTCGGCATCAGTGGCCACACTCGAAGCGCAAGCACCGCAGTGTTCGACGGAGGTGCACCCCAAGGAGCAAAGGTTCGCCTATCTTTCTCAACCGTGACACGCTCCGCATTTCATGGCGTTATCTGCGCCTCGATCTGGCAAGGCTCTGAACGCGAAACGCCTGCGTCGGGAGAGCCAAGTCTTTGAGAGGAGATTCGTGTTGGGACGACAGGCAAGCAATGAAGCACGCAATCCTAATACGTAGTGAAGCGGCGTTGGGCACATCCAACCTGCATCGCCGCCTTCTGCGGCCAATCTCGGCCTCGTCTGAATCTTGGACCAGCCCTCCCGTAGTCGCGGGTGTCGACCAAAGGGCATTGTCGCTGCATCATATTTCAGAACGCGTCGAAGGGTGACCTGCTCGTGCCGTGTGTCGCCTCATCTCCGCAAGTTGTTTACTTAGATATCCATTTAGAAAATTCGTCTAAAGCGAACGCGAGTTTGGGAGCTTTTCCCGTCCATAGCATTACTACCTAGGGTGCTGCAACACTGTAGGTAACATAGTCTTAAGGTTCGTGATGGGTGGTGTGCCGTGGAGTTCTTCCATGCTCGTAGCATGCAACCATCGACTTTCCAAACTGGTATATGTACATTCGGTTACATGCTTTGCGGCTGAAACAATCCAGACTCGTACTTTGAGAGCCCGAACTGGCGAACAGCCATAGCCAAAAGACAGAGATGCAGTTCCAAATCCGCATCAGATCGCCGTGCCCAAATTCCACGAGTATTAGAACAGAGATATCTCAAACCCACAGGGAAGACCTCATCAAAGCAGACGTGCATACCATATCCCAAACCGATCAAAAGGAAAAGATGTCGATTAGAACAGATTATTTGGCCCCGATTTCCTCCTCTGCCCAGCCAGAAAGGCCTCCCCGGCCATCACTGCTGAGCCCCAGACCATTGAAGCCACTGGTCCCAAAGCCCGTGCCAAATGCAGACCCAAACCCGCCGAAGCTCCCTTGCGGTGCATGCCCACCGAACGCACGAGACGAAGACGGACCTTGCTGCGTAGAACTCGGCCCGCCAAAGATCTCTTGCGAGAAGGCTGGCAGCGACACTGCTCGCGAGTGCGCGCTTCTGTTCGCTCCGAGGCCGGTGTTGGTAGGGGCCAGAAGTCCTCCAATGGTCGTCGATGCACCATTACTGAGAGAGCTCGAATTAAAGCCGCCACTGATACTGCTTTGCCGAGGGACGTGCGAGGGAGCTGGCATGTCCAGCCCACTGTGTCCGTTTGGCATTTCACCATACAGGGCTGCCTGTTGGTTTGCCAAAGCTTGGTTCTGTTGTTGTTGCAGTTGAGCAAACGTCAAGGTGTCGTCTCGCAAGTCCTGCTCAGCTTGAGCCTGTTGTTGAGAGACATGTGACAGATACATCGTCAGTGGGTTGTTGTTGCCTGCATTCAAAATCGCGGAAGGCGTCGAGGCAGGCACACTTGGTTGACGGGGGTTGACCTGAGACTGAGGAGCGAACGAGGCCTTGGGACCTGTGGGAATCGTCGACCTCGTTGGGCTAGAGCCTGACTGCGACACCGCGTGTTCAAACCCGTTCATTGCAGCTGGCGAGCCAGCACCGTCGAGGGGGCTCTGCAGGCGAGGCTGGTTGCCGTTGGCGTTGTTGAGGTTCTGACGGGGCGGATTACCACAGCGGTCTTTGCCAAAATTGATCTTGAAGCGCTTGTACTCATCACGTTGGCGGACGGCCTCGATGGCTTTGATAGCATTTGCAATGTTGGTGAAGTTGACAAAGGCACAGCTCTTCTCCCGTAGGGTGTTGACCAGCTCAATTTCACCATACTCGGAAAAGTCTTGTCGTAGACGTTCTTCACTCCAGCTCTCGTCCAGATTGCCAATGTACACATTGCGAGATGCTCCTCCGCTTACAGCCAAAGCGATGGCTGGTGGAAGAGCTCCAGAGTGCTTCCCCCAGCCAATCTTCAGCCGCCGGTTGTGAATCATCAGCCCCTGCAGGTTGCTCAGTGCATAAAAAGACGCGGCAGAAGTGGGATCGATAAATGTCACAAAGCAGATGTGCTTATCCGGAATGTATCGTATGTGATGGAGGAGTCCTCCGCGGACCACGTTGCAGATCTCTTCGATGGTCGTTTCAGGGTGGATATTTCCAAGATAGACCGTTCGGTTCCCTAGATTGTTGACCCCTCCTGCCGTAGTCGCGACTGCGGCGGCGGCCACAGATTGCTGGGCAAGTGCATTCGAGATCAAGTCACGGTCCGCCCCGTTTAGCACATGTGCATAGCCAGGCGCAATGCCCAAGTATTGTGCTGCGTTCTGCTGCTGTGTCTTGGAGACATATGCACATCTGTCCTTGCCATAGTAGACTCGACGGGGTGGACCCCACTTGGGATCTTGTGGCAGTTGTGCGACGGTCTTGACGGCGTTGCTGATAGAGAGAAAATGGACAAACGCGATCGCTTTCTCGCGGACCATCTTGATGGTGTCGATCGGCCCGAATTTGCCCAGTTCCTCTCGGATTTCTTGCTCGGTAACGTCCTCGGGCAGATTGCCCAGATACACATTCCTCGAGGCGCCTGACTGCTGCACCGCCAGAGCAACAGACGTAGGCACTTGGGAAGGCTTACCCCAGCCGATCTTGATATCATGTCCCTTGATTGACAGTTTCTTCAAAATAGCATCAGAGTGGAAGTGCGTCGCAGAACTGCTGTCCAGAAACGAGATGAAAGCGCAGTTCTTCTCGGGCAGCAGCCTCACGGATTCGATCTGCCCACTCCGAACATGGCTCAATATTTCCTCCGCAGAAGTATCGGCAGGAATGTTCCCCAGATATACCGTCCGGCTGGTACCAGCCATCCATGCATTGCCCATACCCACCATAGGCTGATAGTGTCCAAACGCGGCACCACCTAGGCCGCCGAATCCGGTCGGAGACTGTGCACCATAGCTCTCTGGTGACATGACATTCTGATAGCCCTGAGGAGAAAGAGGATTGGCATTATGCTGGGTAGGACTTTGCAGCTGCGCTTGCATTTGTTGATTTTGCTGATACTGCTGGGTTTGAGTGTGGAGAGCATTTGTTCCCGGAGTAAAACGATTGAAGGTCGGAAACTGAGGTGAAGCGAATGATCCAGGCGACCCAGGTTGAAACGGACTGCCGAGCAGGAGCTGGGAGGGCAACAGGGGGGTAAAGTTCATATCAAATGCGGTAGCGGGCGTTTCTCCGTTGGCATTATAAGGATGCTGATGATCTTTGGCGGAAGTAGCGATCGAGGGAACCATCGGCTTTCTCAGGTTGCGATCAGCGAAAGGGGGATAGCTCGTCTGGTTCGGGGGGTACACGCCATGGCTGAAGCCTGTATTATCGGGACCGTATTTTGAAGCAGCGAAACGCCCACCATATCCCCCAAACACGTCCTGACTCTGCATTGCAGCAAGCATATGGGACTACTGTCTGACTGTGTCCCCGGGACTGGGTCCAAGGACAACTTGGTACTCGTAAACTTGCTGTGGTCGGAAGAAGGGTAAAAGCCGGGGCTCGGTGCCTCGACGTCGAAAAGCACTCTTTGCAATCAAGCAATACGTAACGATCGGCCGGACGCGCTGATCCACGGTGCGGAAGGGTTTGGTTCTTGCGAATCTCCGAGTCTGCACAAAACGAAGGGGCTGGTCGAAGATGGACCGGTGTGAAGAGAGTCTATCGGAGGAAAAGATCGAAAACAAAGCCAATAGAGAATCCGAACGAGTGAATGAAGGGAACAAAAGGACGGAATAGAAGAGAAGACGGTAGCGGCGAGGAGGAAGGAGAGTCAAAAAGAAGGAGCGACTGTGAGCAGCAAGAATTAGTGAAAGTAGAAGCTCAGACAGAAACGGGAGCACCCAAGTGACCGGGGTTGAGAGTCTAGGGAAGTGCCAAATTGAAATGGGTGGCTAGGAGGCGAGCGTAGTGGCATCAGAAATAAGGGGGAAAGTGCCCGGAGAGAAACTATCAGGCACTCGGATGTGGCTCAAACAGACCTTGCAAGACCTGATGCCCATGCCAATGCGTTTCGCAGCGGAGGTCGGCAGCATTCCAGTGCAAACTCTCGTCTGGCATCTGACACAGGACGCAGGTTGGTAGCATCTCCCCCGCTCTAGGGGATCTGAACTGCAGCTGCATTCAGGCCGCAGGTTGTCGGTGGTTAAAGGTGAATCTGATACAGGAGAAATGAATTAAGGTTCACAACGTGTGGCTGCAAGATGATGGGATGGGGATGATCAAATCTGCAGGCCGATGCAGGTAAGGCGGCGCTATGGACAGTTTGGTTAGGCGATAGATTGCTTTTATGGAGAAGCTCGTCGGGGCCAGGAGCGTGGATAACCAATTGAACACCGGCGGGGGATGAGGTACCACGGTGCCCGAATTGCGAATTGCACACCAATTGCCAACAGACTGGGACGACAGAGATGATTTTTTCCTGCCGTCCAAAACTTCATACTCTCTGCAGAAACGTCAAGAGAAAAACCGCGGCGACCAATGGCACACTCTGAGAATGAGAACTGTCTCAAGTGATGATGACCGGTCAGTTGGGGGACATTTTCGCCGGAGTGAACTCACTCGGAGTTGTGGATGTGTGGCGCTCACTTTGATTGCAGTCCGAAGATTGAGCATGATTGGAGGTATGAGCGTCAGCGCGCTTGTGAGACCAACAGGAACTCTGGGGGCGTCTAACACGGCAGCAGCCTCATCCGAAGCATTGGAGTACTGGTATTCTGCGAGTGCAAGTTGCATGTACTGGTACATGGCGCTACTCCGTAAAGAATTTGAGCGTCTAGGATATGGCAGTCAACTATAAATACAGTGCGTGCATGCGCTGCTCCTGAAGCGCAAGTGAAACTTAGAGAAGGCGTTCCTACCCGAGTTTAGCTGTGCTGTTTTTATTAAGCGCGCTTAGACGCCACATCCCGAAACGTTAATTTTCAGTCTATCAGATAAGCCGCCATTGACTCATGCAGCCTTTTTTGACTCACCCAATTTTTCGGTTGACCACAAAAGCACGTTCTCCTCGCTGCCACTATCATCGGAACACATTCAAACAGACATGGTGGACTCTATCTACATCGACGAGGACGTCGGCCGGGACGAGGAGTCAGCCACCGGCTCTCCGGAAGCTCCGTATAAAACTCTTCTCTATGCCCTGATTCAACACCCGGGAGCCTCATATCAAACACGAAAGTCCGAAACTGGCCCCGTAGATGCCAACGGCGACCCCGCTGTTCGGCTGGAATGGAAACCCGCCACCAAATCTGCACTGAAGAAAGCCACCAACCTCTATGAACAGCATAAAAAGAAACAGGCCAAGGCTGCTGATCTCGCCATTCGAGAGAAGGAAGAAGCAGAGAAGCGAAAGGCGGTACTGGAAGAGGCTAAGAAAGTGATTCTCGAAGAGGACAAGAGCTTACCCGAGCCCATCCGGATCAAGCTCAACGTGGTCGACCCTGTGAAAATCAAGCTGGGCACAGCAGATTCTAAAGGTACTCGGGTCAGAGTGTTTGGGCGAGTTCACCACCTCCGGTCGCAGAAGGACGTCATTTTCGTGACGCTCAAGGACGGCAAAGGCCTCATGCAATGTGTCTTCACCGGCCGACTGATCAAGACCTACGCCGCCATGACACTGACCCTGGAAACCTCGCTCGAAGTCCGAGGCGAGCTCAAATCGCTGCCTCCAGGAGCCCACGCCCCCTTGGATCGTGAATTACACGCCGACTTCTTCACGGTGATTGGGGTTGCGGTCGGCGACAAAGAAGCCATTACCAACAAAGTCCAACAAGACGGCGACCCACAAACACTCCTTGACAACCGCCACCTCGCCCTCCGAGGCGACGTCGCTTCCAGCGTCATGAAGGTCCGCGCCGCCGTCGAAGGCGCTTTCATCAAGACCTACCAAGAACTGGAAATGACCAAGGTCTCACCACCCGCCATGGTCCAGACCCAAGTCGAAGGCGGCGCCACCCTATTCGAATTCGACTATTACGGAGAGAAAGCCTACCTCACACAATCCTCGCAGCTGTACCTAGAAACCTGTCTCGCAGGTCTTGGCGACGTGTACTGTATCGAAAAATCCTTCCGGGCCGAGAAATCACTGACAAGGAGGCATCTAAGCGAATACACGCACGTCGAAGGCGAACTCGACTTCATCTCCTTCGACGACCTGCTCGGCCACATCGAACATCTCGTCTGCCGAGTTATCGACATCACGCTCTCCGACCCGGCCATGGCGAAATCCATCGCCGAGCTCAACCCGGACTTCAAGCCGCCCAGCCGGCCGTTTAAGCGGATGCGATACGCCGACGCGATCGACTGGTTGGTCGAACACGATATTCCCAACGAAGAAGGCCAGCCCCACGCCTTTGGCGACGACATCGCAGAGGCGGCCGAGCGCAAGATGACGGACATCCTGAACGTGCCGATCCTGCTGACGCATTTCCCCGCGGAAATCAAGGCGTTCTACATGCCTCGAGCGAAGGACGATCCCCGGGTCACCGAATCGGTCGACGTGCTCATGCCGGGTGTGGGCGAGATCGTCGGTGGAAGTATGAGAATCTCGGACTTTGACGAGCTGATGGCCGGGTACAAGCGCGAGGGCATCGACCCGGCACCCTACTACTGGTACACGGACCAGAGACGCTATGGGACGAGCCCGCACGGTGGGTACGGATTGGGATTGGAGCGGTTTTTGGCCTGGGTCTGTGGAAGATGGACCGTAAGGGAATGTTGCTTGTACCCGCGGTTTGCGTATCGATGCAAGCCGTAGACGAGCCTCGGGCGGAGCAACAATCCGTCAACGAGTGAATGAGTCCTATGCGCAGCATGTGGAGACGAAGGCACGACGAATCCCGGATGACCGCAAGATGAAGTGACTGCAAGGGATTTGAGAGGCACGAGCAGCATCCACGGGACGGATAGACACACGGAACACAAGCTTAGATAGACCAAGAAGAACACGAGCGACTCGCTCATGTGCATTCGCATTCCGTTGGCATCTGGCCTACAGTATTACTTCAAAAATTGCCGCCCGAAATCTTTCCTATGGCCCGGCACGCCATCCATTACCATCATAGGTACTTTTTCGGCATGGTACTCTTCCGCCACTTGTACCACACGAACGCACCAATGCAACACGTCTGGAACGCCATGAAGCTATACAAGACAAACCCAATACGCGGCGTATGTGCAATGACGTACTCCCGCAATCGTTGCGGCACATGCTCCGTCACACCTAGGTGAGTCTGGGCTATCTGCTCGCTGATTTTCGCAAACTGTGTGCGGTGGTCACTGCTCTTGAGCTCTTTTTCCAGGGACGAGACGATGCGGTCGAGGTTTGCGACGCGACTGTCCAGCGAGGAGATACTCTGGGAGGACGGGATGCGGGAGATGAGGTCATTGTGGCGGGTGTCGAGGGTGGAAGACATGCGTTGCAGCTCGGTGAAGAGGTTGGATATTGATTTGGAGAGGAGGTTGAGACGGTTGTGCAGGTCCGCGAACTGGGCTTCCGAGGTGGTGTAGTGAGAGGCGGGCGTGTCATCGGGCTGGAACATGCCCGCTCCCCCTTGGGGTTTGGCTTGTTGGTTCTGGTATGTCGGCGGGGGTTGGGAGTTCTGCTGGGTGGGCGGAGCTGCGGCGACCGAGGAGAGAGTGAACGTGAATACTTCAAAGGAGTCGGGCGGGTCGCCCGACGTGGCGGTCATGCCAAAATTGTAGTCTGTGGGAAGGTTGACCTTCTCGGTGGCGAAGCAGGATTTGTCGTCGATGCTCACTTCGAGGCCGCCGGTACGGGTGTGTCGCACTTTCAGATGGGAGGGTCGTCCCAGGTTGCGGTAGACGTAGTCGCAGTGTCCGAACGCGATCCCGTCGACGTTCTCATGGCTCTTGTACTCGACAGAGCCGTCGTTTAGGAAACCGCGGATCTTCTGCACTCCGCCGACCGTGTCGATCACGATGGCCAGGCCGTCCCACTTGCCCACTGTGTAGAGGCTCGACGTGCTGACTGATTTCTCTCCGTTGGCCACGTACCACAGCTGCAGACTCCCGCTTGCTCTGTCCTGGCCACCGGCCCGGAACTTGAAATCCACCGCCCAGTCTTGCAGGGTGTTCTTCTGCTCTGCCCATAATGCGCCTCGCTTGTGGCCGCCGTAGGGAGGAGTGAGGATGACTTTGTCCGAGAGGAGTTGAGGCACGTGTCCTTCACCAAGCATGGCCCAGCCAGGGATGGCGAAGGAGTTGGGGGAGAGGGTGTTCTTGTGGCCGAAGGACATGTCTTCGATGACATTTTGAGCGAATGAGGTTGTCGCCCAGAGTAGGGAGATCAACGCCGAAGGCAGGGAGACCTTCATGGTGGCTGTTGTACAGAGAAAGCAGTCGACCGAGGGGTTGCAGTCTTGTGATCCCCGAAGGCGCCGAGCTCAAGAAGAGGAGGCTCTCGCACTCGACATCCAACTTTTGAATATTGATACAGTTGCCCAGGTAGCACAAACGGCAATGACACAGTAACGAATCTCTCGCGCAAGGTCTAGGGTGGATGGCGCCGGCTCGACGAGATGACGGACGTTCAGATTTTGAAACACAACATGATGTTTAAAGCTCTCAAATGAGTCCATAAGATACAGATTATAAGCGGAGGGAGAAATGTAAAGTTAACCAGGAGTCATGTCATGTCATGCCCAAGACAGACAGACATTCCCGCACCCATTGTTTCTGCTGAACCTCTTTAAACAGGCTACGTCAGGAGGAAGAGGACACGCTTTGGCCAAGCTCGACAACCCGACTGTGCTTTGTGCGTCGCCGTACAACTGCGCGTCGGTTCTGCGGCGCAGCATTGGCACTGGTCGTGGCTTGGCTTTAACTACAGTCGACCTCTGTGTGCTTGCTCCGGGCATCATCCTCCAGGTCCAGCTAGGCGTGCCTTTTCAGAATGGCGTCTGCTGTCTCACAGTCACTCAACCAGTTCCGTGACAAGGCACCAATCGTTCCGGTGAGACCCAGTCATCTCTAGAGAGTCTGCCCATGTTACCTTGCTAATACTTCCCCAGGAAAAGAGGCCGCCAAAGACAAACACAGCCCGGCATGGTCAATGGCCTTCGTTGCTTCAGACAGCAATTGTGGCCAGCGCCTTGAAGATACTGCTATTCCCAGCATACAAGTCCACAGACTTCGAGGTTCATCGGAATTGGCTAGCCATCACCCACTCATTGCCCGTGAAGAAGTGGTATTACGAGGTCGGGAACGCGCAGGTCTACCACGCGGAACGGCTTTTTTTCTGACGGTTTTTCTAGGCTACGTCGGACTGGACTCTGGACTACCCTCCGGCATTCGCCGTGTTTGAATGGTTTCTGTCTTGGCCGGCCAGTCTGGTTGATGCTGGAATGGTGCAAGTTCAGAATTTGAACTACGACTCCTGGGAGACCATAACTTTTCAGCGGAGTTCAGTCCTCATCACAGAGTTACTTCTAGTCTATGCTTTGCACAAGTAGGTTGAGTCCCGTCCTCGAGATACCGGACTAATAATGTAAGGTATACGGAGTCTTCACCACTCTCGACGCGCCGGCAGAGTCATGCCGTGTCCTTATCCATCCTACTCTCGCCGGGGTTCTTGATCATTGATCACATCCACTTCCAGTACAATGGCTTCCTGTACGGCATCTTGATCCTGTCAATTGTGTGTGCGAGGAAGGAATCGACCATGCTGCTCAGCGGCGTCCTGTTCGCACTACTGCTGTGCTTCAAACACATCTACCTGTATCTGGCCCCGGCCTATTTCGTCTACCTGCTCCGGGCATATTGCCTTAACCCAAACAACATGTTTCAGCCGCAGTTCACCAATATTCTCAAACTCGGGACAACCATAATCGGCATTTTCGGTGCGGCATTTGGTCCTTTCGCAGCCTGGGGTCAGTTGGACCAACTAAAGACCCGGCTGTTTCCATTTGCGCGGGGTCTCTGCCACGCATATTGGGCACCGAACGCATGGGCGATATACTCCTTCCTTGACCGAGTACTGATCGTTGCTGCGCCTTACCTTGGTCTCAGCGTAGACGAGAGGGCCGTGAACAGCGTCACCCGAGGCTTGGTGGGAGACACCTCGTTTGCAGTTCTACCAGACATCACGGCCCGCCAATGCTTTGGACTCACGCTTGCGTTTCAGGCTATTGCATTGACAAAGCTGTGGCTTACCCCGAGCTGGGAGTCGTTCGTCGGAGCTCTCACACTCTGCGGATACGCTTCTTTCCTGTTTGGCTGGCATGTCCACGAAAAGGCGATCCTGTTGGTCATCATTCCCTTCAGCCTGCTGTCAATCAAGGACCGATCGTACCTGGCAAGTTTCCGCCCCTTGGCTGTCGCGGGCCATGTTTCTTTGTTTCCACTGCTGTTCACCGCGGCCGAATTTCCGATCAAGGTTGGGTACACGATATCCTGGCTGATCATTTTCCTGTACACCTTTGACCAACTGGCGCCGGCTCCGGCACGCAGGCGGGTTTTCCTGTTGGACCGATTCGCTCTGCTCTACATTGCGATCGCAGTGCCGTTGATGGGTTACTGTTCGCTGCTTCATCAGGTGGTGTTTGGAAACAGATACCAGTTTCTGCCGCTGATGTTCATAAGCACATACTCGGCAATAGGAGTGCTGGGTTCGTGGTTGGGGTTCATGGTGTGTTATCTGTCGGAGAGATAGCCTTCTGAGCGTGAAGAAAAGTGGGCTCCCACGTTAGAGAAAGGCCAATGTGTACGCACAATAATTCGGAACAGCCGTACAATAAGGAGCCCAGCCTTGCGAACGGCATGAAAGTGACATCGCCATGACTTGTGGGAGGCGTGTGCCTCCGTGTCCATCCTGGCGCGGGTTTTGGTTGATTATCTGGCTCCAAGTGACCAGTAGCGGAGACGGACGGGCGTCCCAGCCGACGTTAAGGGCAGGATCCAGGGGCATATGTTGAGGATGGGTCAGCTCTGAGGCTGATAATCGAGTATTACGCTTTGTACAATGCTCATAAAGACGCGAAAATAGCTGGATTGAACTCAGCTCACGAGTCTGAGTCGAACGAGTACAATTACGGCCATGAAAAGCCCGGAGCAGGGGAATTGGTGAGTGACCATGGCTAGTCAAGGAGTCCAATGGCCGCTTATTGGCTACGATCGAGCAAAGGAGGAGGCCGTAGCCGGCGGGCCACAGTCGGCTTGGCGGCCGATCCCTGGTTCGCCATGATGCGTTTTGGTCAATTACCGCTCACCATTCACCACTCGCGCTTCGTTTCGCCCGTAGCAGAGCTCTTCTATGGTGCTTCTACTGCAGGTAAACAACAGGCGACGTGACTTGCTGTACTGGTACTGGGCATCCTATAGCTCGGCCACTTGCGTTGTCCTCTTGCCTCCATTGTCCTTCTATGCTGCAGCCTCGGATTCAGCCCGTTCTTGCTGTCGGCATGCGACCCACCACTCGGACAGGAGGCGGTTGTGATTATTGTATCAACAGACGTACTCCGGACAATGGTCTCTTTCATCTGGTGTATACAGGCCGCCACACACAAGGCTCCACACGTCCGCAAGCCACCACGGCATCCGCCCACTGCAGCGCACAACCCTGGGGATCCACTCTGCCACTTGCCATGCTCCCCTCTGACTTCCCTCTAGTCCTGGTCTCTCTGTTCTCTGGGCACTCTGCATGATCGTGTTTTCTCCATGTTTGAGCCTTTGTCTTTCACTCTTACTTCTTCACCACCAGACACGTTACTTCACGTCCTCCATCACCACCCCTCCTCCCTCCGTTTGCACTTTCGATATTGCCCTCCAATGACGCGTTGGTCTCGCTGCATGTAAGTCTACATAATTACCGCTTGTCGCAAGAGGTCTCAGACCGCGTTGAACCGACGAGCAGTCCTGGACACGGAGAAGACACTGACAGCCTCCCCATACTAGGTCGCGAACCCTGTGAAATACTTCTCCGCTACCCTTTCCTCCCTTCCACATACCCCGCGTCCGGTCTGCGACTGTTCCTGCCCTTCTCCGCCAGTCGGGATGGTTTTGTTCAAACGAAAACCTGTCCGGTATCTGCCGCATCCCCAAATCGACGACCAGGAATCCGATGTCTGGGTCATATCCGAGTCGAACGAAGTGTTCACATCCTATGATGCGTACCTGGAGCGCATGGACTTCTTCAAGTCCAAGAGATTCACCTGCGAAGTGTCGGGACGCTCTGGCCTGACTTACTTCGATGCACTGCGGAGCGAGCAAGCTGGTTCACGAGAGATTGACGAAGCATTTCCTCAAGCGCTGCGAGAGCCAGTCCTGCGTCGGGTCCAATTCTCCACCGTCTCGCGCATCGACAACCTGGTCGAGGATGTCTTCAACGACTTCAAGAACGACTTCTACCCAGGCGAGCTCGTCACGGTCATACTGGACGATGCGAGTCGCTTGAACGGACGGGTAAGAGACAAGGCCAAGTTTGCGGAAGTCAAAGGACAAGACGGATCGGTGACACGCGAGGCATTTTCCAGATACTTTGTCCGGCTGATTGATCGCCCAGACGAGGAAGCTCTGGTGGACGACAACCACATTGTCAGGGACCGGAAGGTCTTCACCAAGCAGATGCTCCGCTCCTTCATCAAGAACACCGTGACGCGAGAGGGTTGGAATGGCGCTCCGTGGCTGGTCAAGCCCGAGATTGCTGAGCGATTCCGAATCGATACCAACATACCTCCACATCTACAGCATGGGAACAAGGTTGCGGCCAAGAAGGCGGAGAAGAAGCGAGATTCTGAACAAGGAGAGGGTACGTTTGGTGTCTGGCACAGCCCTAAGCTACCCGAACTGAAGCCTGCCGGAAAAGGTCGAAAAAATCAGCAGGCTCAGCATCCGCAGCACGCCGACGTGCATATCCCACCGCCGTACCACGACCACTACCCGCCACAAGTGATGCATGACCCCGGGCTGCTACCACGTTCATGGGGCCACCTGCAAGGGCCGCCGCCTCCAGATTTCGACCCCTACTATCGGGTTCCGGGCTACCCCCATTACATGCCACCGAATGGACACTACTACCCTCCTCCGCCCATGCCCCAACAGCAAATGCCTTCCAGAGTTGTCGCGCAACCCCCGCCTCCCCCGCCGCCCATCAAGTACCCGATCGATGACCTTGATGTCGAGCCAGTCCGAGACGGCACCCATCGACCAACCTTGAAATTTGTCACCAAAAAGCAATGCAGCGATCCCAAATTGTCGAGCCACGTCATCCCAGGCCTGAAACAGGAGACCGTTGGTCTGTTGCTCGAAACATGGAACACACTGAATGTGTATTGCCAGGTACTCAAGCTGGACTCGTTCACATTCGATGATTTCGTGGAAGCCATGGCCTTTTCATCGCCCGAGGCCGATTGTGAATTGTTCGTCGAGATCCATTGCGCGGTCCTGAAGCAACTGGTCAATTCGGAAAACGACAACGGTGGCGCCATCCAAATTTCGCTGCCAGACCTCCCTGCCCCAGACGAGGAGGAGGAGGACAAGGACGAAGAAGAAGTCGAGGAAAGCAAGCCGCCCACGCCCACACCTGAGCCAGAATACCCGGCGAAACGTACGAGAAGCAGCCTCAACAAGGTTCAGTTTGCTGAGCCGGAACCTGAACCTGAACCTGATGTGCCGATGGTTGACCATAGAGCAGCTGAGATGTTCGTGGAATATGGTTGGGTTGAAAGACTGCAAAAGCGCGATCTGAGAGACGGTGGTTGGGAGCTGGTAATGGTCGGGCTGCTGCATCAGCTTGCTGGTAGACCGAGAGTGACGAGCGTCTGCAACGAAATCCTGTCGCATCTTGCCCCTTTGGACGCAGAGCCCACGATAGTCACGACCAGGATACAGTACTCGACCATGGACATCAATCTCCGTGCTGAAGCACTACAAATCATCTGCCAGCTATTCCTCGAGACAAAGACGGTCAAGAACTTTTTGGAAGAGATGAGCAACACCATGACGCACTACCGAAAGATCAAGATTGAGCACCAGCGAGCTCGGAAGGAGGCTATGGCCAGGCTTAAAGAGCTCCAGATCGAGCGGAGAGTACTAGCTCCCGAGCCTGAGAAGTCACCTTCGCCCATGCCTGAACTCGAAGATGCGATGGAGAATACCAAGGTTGATGACGAGGACATCTCTATTCCAGACTCGGAAGATGAGGATCCCGTTGTTGTACGGTCGCTGCGTCGAGGTGCTGACCGGGCCGCCGAGCGTAAGCGGAAACGCGAGGAGGAACAGGAACGCAAAGAAAAAGCGAAAGAAGAGAAACAAAACAAAGGCAGCAAGGAGTATCAGAGGATCCTCAAGCAGATCGAAAAGGAGCGAGAGAAGATCGAGCAGGCCGAAGAGAACATCATCATTGTTGACGGTGATTTGCGCGAAGCGGACTGTCCGCGGACGCGAGTTTTGGGCAAAGACCGATTCTGCAATCGATACTGGTGGTTCGAGAGGAACGCGATGCCCCACGGCGGACTGCCAGACAGTTCCACGGCGGACGCAGGATACGCCAACGGCCGGATATGGGTACAGGGACCTGACGACATGGAGCGTGAAGGTTTCATTGACATTTGTGAGCCGGACAAGCAAGCCTACTATCGACGCTTCCAAATGACTCCGGCCGAACGAAAGAAATTGGAGGAAGGTTCGACGAACCTGAACTCGGCAAAGGAATGGGGCTTTTACGACACGCCGGAAGAACTCGACATGCTGATCGGATGGCT
Organism: Capronia americana; assembly: GCA_016110215.1. NCBI lineage: Eukaryota > Fungi > Ascomycota > Eurotiomycetes > Chaetothyriales > Herpotrichiellaceae > Capronia > Capronia americana. The sequence goes on from JADWQD010000009.1 coordinate 1,304,686, forward strand.
AGACTCACGCGGTCTCCGAGAACTCAAGCTGAAGAAAGAGCTGAACATGCAGCGCGACGCCATCATCAAACACATGGAGAAACGAGCAGCATATCTTGCCCCACGTGAGAAATCCGAAGAACCATCGACCCGGATGACCACGCGGACCAAGACGTACGTGAGCGACAAGGCATATCGGTGTCTCAGATGGAAGAACTCAAGTGCCTTGGCTGAGTTGGGACATCGACATGTTGAACCTTTGCCGAAGCCCCGAGGTAGAGGACGAAAGAATGCGAGCTATGAAGACGAGAAGGTGACGAGGTCGAGTACGTGGGCCGTCCTTGGGGCGCCTGTAAACCGTCAGGGGAAGCCGGTGACGAGGCAGGGGACGAGGTACAACTTTTGAAGGACAGACGATGGTCATCTTTCCGAATCATGACGGCACACGACAGAGAATTCTTGACGTTTCACGATTCCCAACTTTCCACTTTCAGATCAAAAGCATGGCGTCGGAGGGAAAGAAAAGATGTGCTGGAGAAACGACGGCGGATCGTCACACAATTTGGCAGAAGGCCTTTTCTTAAAAGCATCCTTAGGCGGACGGCCCGTAATATTTCCCTGGCGCGGATCTGATCATCGAGGCGACTGGCATGGGTGATGGATTTGTTTTTCCAAGTTTTCAATATTGACGGTAACGAGTGTCGCCGACACAGCCTAGCGACCAATTCCAGGGGGCCGAGAGCAAGCGCACATTTCGTGTAAGATAGACGGCATTTGTTATTGTGCATGGGGCGGCGACACAGCATGGATAGATGTGGGCGAAGAAGCATCGGCCCCAGACTTTGCGACAAGTCGTGAAAGGTTGAGCACCTGCGACACACATAGTACATAGACCGGAGATGAAAGCGACAAAGACAGTGGATTTAGATGCGATATGTGGATTGTCCTGTTCATTCTTTATTCCTAGGATTTCTACATGGACAGGGGCGCTGCGCCGCATGAATGGTCAACTCCTTTTCTCGTCTCGGCTCACAGCATTTAGCTAGTGGTCGTTGTGTGGCAGAAGAGCTAATTCTACTAGGCACTCTCCGCTCAGACCAGATCAGCTTCTGTGAGGAGTACCTCGTACACTGTGCACAGACACAAGACGAGGACACAAAAACTCAGACCTGGTCTTGACCCGACCAACCCCCATCCCTACCTACTTATAACTCACAGCCCACTCACAACTCATCCCTCAGCACGTCCTGGACTTTCTCCACCACCTTCTTTCCACCCTCGCGGCCGATCTTCCTCCCAGGCTTCGTAACGAGCTCGGGACGCCATTCCCCGCGATCCTTCAATCCCCTCCTATACCGCACGGACACGGTGGTTAGCATGGAGGAACTTCTGACGTATGGTATGCGCGCCATTGGGAAACAAAATACGCTCGTGGGGCGAATAGAGCCGGAGACAGGACAAGATGAGATGTGATAATAGGAGGTGAGAGGAGAAGCAAAAAACTCACTTGACCATACTGGTGAGCATTTCAAACACGACCTGCGCGCCCGCCAGGGCCGTGCTCTCGCCCTGCCCGCTCTCATACGCGGGGGAGACTTCGACGACGTCGGCGCCCACGAGGTTCAGGTCCTCGACGCCGCGGAGGATCTGTATCAGTTCGCGCGTCGTCCAGCCGCCGGGCTCGGGGGTGCCGGTGCCCGGGGCGAGGCCGGGGTCGAGCACGTCGATGTCGACGGAGAGGTAGACTGGGATTTCGGTGCCTGCTCGTATGAGAGAGGTTAGATCGCGGGGTTGCAAAGCATGGATCGTGGAGTGTCAAATCGCGGATTCCGCGATCTTCGCTCCGCTTCGCTTTTGCATGAGCGTCGCCTACTCACCCATCCTCTCCATGATCAGATCGATGATGCCCTGGACGCCGACGGCATCAATGTCGTCGCTTTCGATGCGCAGGAAGCCCTGCTTCTCGTCGTCTTCGTAATCGTGGAAGTCGGAGCCTAGGAGGCGGGTGCGCAGGCCGGCGTGCACGGAGGAGCCGTTGTTGATGAGACCTTCTTGGCTGGCGACCCAGAACATGGTGCCGTGGGTGAAGTCGGCTTGGGTGGGGCTAGATTTCCGTCAGCCAGTTAGCTAGTTGTCAGTCTGTGTGGCATGATCTGGATGTGATCTGCGGATATAAAAAGGTGGCCTCGAGGCGGCGGCTGAACTCACGTCTCGGCCCACGCGCTGGGGTAGGCACCGGGATGCCAGGTATCCAGGTGAGCGTCAAAGTGCAACACCGCGATCGGCTGGCCGTATACTTTCTCCAGAGCTCGCAGGGCTGGTAGTGCGACTGAATGGTCTCCGCCCAGGGTGATCAGTTTGGGGTGGACATGGCTTTCTGGGTTGCTGTAGCTCAAGGGCCGCCGGGATAGGAGTTCAATGTACGCGCTGCTCATCTGGTGCAGGGCGAGGGCATTGTCGAACGGCGTGATGGGGATGTCTCCGCAGTCGAGGATCGCGGACCACGACGTATAAGGGTTGAGATGGGCGCGGTGGTTGAAGCCCCGAAACGAGGTCTGACGTGCTGAGGCGGCGCGGATGGCGCGGGGACCGAAGCGAGCTCCTGAGGATGTCCGTCACGTTAGACATAGTATATATACATATAACGATATATATTCAGGACTCGATATGGCTGGCCGCGAGAATATAATGTGCTGTGTGCTCTGGACTTGGGAGATCCTGCAATCCGTGCCTCAGGCCGCGGGCATGCTTACCGGGTCGATAACTCACAGCCGTGTCGAACGGTGCTCCGATGATGCCGATGTCGAATGGCTCATATGGCGTCGTGAGACACTTCACGTGTCGGAGGTGTGCAAAGGTTGATATGCCTGAGAATCCCCACTGTAGACACGTTCAGACGCTATGCTTGTCGAGGCAGCCCATTCCCCAAATCCCCCATCTCTCGTTGATAGATCCCATCTGAGGGAGGACAGACACTTACATCAAAGTCCCATTTCGCCTTTAACTCGTCAAGCGGAGTGCCGGACTCGGCCGGGATTTCAAGCTCCGGGTTATCGTAGAAGGAAGATCGAGCCAAGGGAAGAAGAGGTAGGAGAACGGATAACGGTAGAAGCAACATTGCAATGGTCGGTCACGGTGTGTTTGGCACGGACCAGGAACAATATGTGGCAAGGAAGATCAATTGTAAATCACTTACATGGAGAGGAGACATATCGATATCAGCATGGAAAACATGCAATGTGGGCGGGTGGGAGATGGAGATCCATTGAGTAATAGGGCGTCGTCGGCAACAAAATCTGCAGAGGAGGCGACAGCGAATCACAGCTGAGCGGCGATCTCCGCCCACAGATCCGAGGCCTTGATTGGTCGGGGCTCCTAGTGCGAGTTGTCACAGTCAGCTCAGCCTCGTTGTTGGCGCGAGGCTGATCGACAACCAATCACAGAACTCAACTGAGATTCTGCAATACAGGCAACACTTCTGGGTTCGCCCTCCCTGGGACTTTGGAATCACCCAAGGCGCAACTGACATCAGTCTAGCTTGCACGTGTGAGGTGACTGGGTGGCTTGAGGAGATTCACAAAGGTGGATGATGACTTGATCCCGACCTGGACATGAGAAGAGTTGTGGTGACAGGGTTGGGAGCTGTGACGCCCCTCGGAGTCGGCGTCAGAAGAACATGGTCTCGTCTCCTGAACGGCCACTGCGGCATCGTCTCAACCCGCCAGCTCGGCGACGAGTTCAGAGCCCTGCCAAGTCAGGTCGCCGGGCTGGTTCCCCAGGCCGTGCCCGGAACCGATTCCACCACGGCAACCCAGACCGCTGAAGACGGGCTTTGGAGGGTAGAAGACCACCTCTCCGCCACGGAAATCCGCCAGACCGCCAAATTTGCGCAATACGCCCTTGCCGCCTCGGAGGAAGCATTCCGAGACGCGGACTTCAAGGATTGCAACGGCCTGGATCCCGAAATGACCGGCGTGACGCTCGGTTCTGGGGTAGGAAATCTCGCGGACCTATACGACACGTCGATCGCCTATGCCCAGGGTCACAACTATCGCAAGATCCATCCCCTGTTTGTGCCCCGGTTGCTCATCAACCTCGGCGCCGGACACATTTCCATGCGCTACGGTCTACAGGGCCCAAATCATGCCGCCACAACAGCTTGCACCACGGGAGCTCATTCCATCGGCGATGCCGCGCGGTTTATCCAGGCAGGGGAAGCGGACGTCATGATTGCAGGCGGCGCCGAGAGTTGCATCCACCCGCTTGCGATCGGCGGGTTCGCCCGATCGAGGAGTTTGGTAACTGATTTCAACGACCAGCCGGGTAAGAGCTCGCGGCCGTTCGACAAAGACCGGGCAGGCTTCGTAATCGGAGAAGGGGCCGCTTGTCTGGTGCTCGAGGTAGGTCTTGTCTCCCACAAGCAGTGCAGGATGCTCGCAGCAACACGTGTTGACGTTCCGCGCAGGAATTCGAGCACGCCAGATCCCGCGGAGCACGCATCTACGCCGAACTCGTCGGCTACGGTAACTCCGCGGATGCACATCACTTGACCGCACCGCTGGAAGACGGCGGCGGCGCGCTTCTCGCGATGAAGAAGGCGCTCAAACAGGCGCGCATCCCTCCTTCGAAGGTGGACTACATCAACGCCCACGCGACGTCGACGCCGCTGGGAGATCAAGCGGAGAACAAGGCGGTCAAGACGCTTATGCTGGGGGAACAGGGCAGAGCCGCCGCAAAGGAAATCAACGTGAGCAGCACGAAAGGTGCAATTGGACATCTCCTGGGCGCTGCCGGCGCCGTCGAAGCGCTGTTTACGGTTTTGGCTGTTCATGAGGTATGTTTCATTCATTGGCCATCTCGTTCCTTGATGCGGAAACGGACGGGACATCTATGGGTATCGTTGATAATAAAATTAATATGTGGCAGAACGTTATGCCACCCACGATAAACCTGGTCTCCAAAACCGAAGACTTCGACTGCAACTATGTCGCCAACGAAGCCCAACAGGCGGAAATCACTGTCGCGCTGACCAATAGCTTTGGGTTTGGCGGGACGAATTCGAGTTTGTGCTTTAGGAAGTGCGAATGAGCGGCGTTGCGACGCTGGATATGTTCCCCAGCAGCATGCGTCCGAGCATACTTGTGCGTCGCGGGAATAACCCCTCTATACAATACAAGTTCGGAAAGAAGATAAGAGTTGGAAGCAATGGTCCAGCTCGATGGTCATCTTTCTAGGCCACGTCGATCGAGGACTTCCTGAGAGGTACTTTGAGCCCCGGCTGAGCCATGCCAATGCCGGTCAAAGCAGGAGAAGCCGAGACAGTCGATGAAGAGAAGGTCTCATTGATGGCAGACTGGGGAACAGCGCTTCGACTCTCCGAAGGGACACTGAATATGCTGGCACCGTTGCGGTTTCCGCTCATGGCGTTGGACAACATTTCCTTCAGCCGCACGAGCGGGTATTTGCGCCTGATGGGAAACAGTTCGCGCGTGACCAGCGGTTGTGGTCGCGCGAGACTTCTCGAGATGGCAGTCATGACCGAGTCTTTCTCTTCGTCCGAGTCGACAGGCCCGTTGAGTGTTGGATCCATGTCGTCTTCGAAGAGGGCCGGGGCGTTGGCGTCGATCGCGGCCTTTTGCTGCCGGGCTTGATTCTTCTTCTGGTATGCAGCCAGCAGCATGTCGTAGGGTAGACTCCTCCCAGGCACAGCTCGCTTGGCTCCCATACTATGGCTTTTGCATGTGAGACTCCTTGCGCACTGAATCCCGTTCGGAAGGGTGACGCCGCACTGTTTCTCCACGTCGACAGGACCCTTGGGCTTGGCCGCCTTGGATTTTGGATCTTCTCTTCGTTTCTTCTTTTTGGGTTCCTTGTCATCGTCACCGTCGGCTTTGCGTTTCTTGCCTTTCTTCGTGCCGTCGTCGTCGCCGCCGTTGGCAGCGTCCTTCCTGCCCGGCCCTCGGATGTCATCGTCGTCGTCGTCATCATCGTCGGCTCTCTCCGCGCGCTCTTTGGCTCGCAGTGCAGCTTCTCGTGCCTCTTTCTTCTTCCGCGCCTTGTCCTGCTTGGACTTTAGACATAGGCCGATGTGCTCCTTTGCGGTGCGCTGGAGGATCGACTTCTTGCAGTGCTTGCAGACAAGCGTCTCCAGGCTTTCCGGGTGGCCGGCGGGGAAGTTGGCCATGGTGTCGCCCTCGAACTTGGGGAGTTCTGGAGAAGGAGCGTCGGCGACATGTTTGATACCTGGAGACTCTCAGCAGAGGCCATGCGTTACGCGAGCACTTGTACCGACCGTTCACCTGGGTATCTTTCTTGGGGGACACCTTCTTTAGTTGGGCCTTGGGGGCCTTTTTGATTGCTTTGCTAGGTTTGTAGGTGGCTGCGCCGAGGAGGGAGGGGGACGAGGCTGCGATAGCAAGTCAGTTGTTGGGCATCTCATCTTCGAGGGAACATGGTCGATACGAACCTCGTGACCCGGCTGTCGTCATGGTGGCAATGTTGCGAGGATGAGTGTGTAGTCGGCGGCATCAGTCAGACATGCGATAGCCCATGTGAGTTCTCGAGGTGTCGAGTCATGCTGCCTATATCAGTGAAGTTGGGGGACATGGACTGGTTGGAGTGACTCCTCCTGCTCCTCATCATGGGGGGTCGCGATCTGGTCTTGGCGGGCGTGGCCTTTATCTGTAACTCTAATTCCATGCCTGCGTCCTTCTGGTCTCGAATCAATTACCTCTCACTCCGTCCAGCTCTACAAATAAACCTCTACCCACGCAGCCATGGACGGGCACCCCGGCGGCGAGATCAAGGGCCCTGACGCGAACCCTCTCCTCGAGCGCATCGGTGGCATCTGGGCCGGACGCACGCCAGGCCTGCAGGAAGAGTTCCAGCGCGAGGTCGCGCAGCTGCTCGGCCGGGGCAGAAACCTCTCCTTCCCCGGGGCGCAACCCGTGTCCTTCTCGGCCGAACACATCCAGGAGCTGAAGACGCAAGACTACTACGTGTGCGAGAAGACGGACGGGCTGCGCTACCTGATGTACCTGACGCGCGAGGGCGAGCACGACATCCACTACCTGATCGACCGGAAGAACGACTACTGGTTCGTGCCGTACCTGCACTTCCCGCACCACGAAGACAAGACGTTCGAGCGCTTCCACACCGACACGATTCTCGACGGCGAGCTCGTCGAAGACCGCTACCCCGACCGGCCGCCCGTGATCAAGTTCCTGGTCTTCGACTGCCTCGTCCTCGACAAGCAGATCCTCATGCAACGGCCGCTCGACAAGCGGCTCGCGTACTTCAAGTCCCATGTCCTCGGGCCCTACAAGGAGATGTACAAGCAGCAGCCCGACCGGCCTCAGCCCTTCGTCCTCGAGGACAAGGCCACCGAGTTCAGCTACGGGCTCGAGAAAATGTTCAAGGAGATCATCCCCAAGGTCAAGCAACTGCATGGCAACGACGGCCTGATCTTCACGTGCAGGAACACGCCCTACAAGACCGGCACGGACGAGCACATCCTCAAGTGGAAACCGCCGGCCGAGAACACGGTTGACTTCCTCCTGCACATCGAGTGGCCGAAGATGGATCCAGACCCGGACGACCCCGACCGCTCGCCCCAGCCCGATTACTACGCCTTCCCCTCCCGCTTCAGCCTGTACATCCACCACGGCTCGAACGAGTACTCGTACATTGACGAACTGTACGTCGAACCGCACGAATATGAGGAGTGGAAGACGTTGGGCCACCCCTTGCAGGACATCATCGTCGAGGCGGCCAAGGACGACGAGCAGAGGTGGAGATATCATCGCTTCAGACATGACAAGGAACAGTCCAACCACATCAAGGTGTATAAGAGCGTCATTCGGAGCATCCAGAGCCACGTGACGGAGCAGGACCTGCTCGACCACGCCGGCGACATCAGGAGTGCGTGGAAGGCCCGGGATGAGGAACGGAAGCGCATCCAAGGTGGTGTCAAGCGTGATCCTTGATAGCATTCACCTGCTCGCATAGCGGCACAGCGGCATAGTGGCAATAGCTAGCATAGTTGCGTACAGCACGTAACTAGCTCCTCGTTCCGGTTATGGTTTTGGCAGTGCATGCATGGCGTTGGACGGCTCGGTGGGGAGAGATGCCATAACATGCTCATTTGCAAATGACATGATAAAGGCACGAGACGATATGAGACATTACGACACGATACGAAAATGATACCCCAAATACGGAGCACCCGTCCAGGCAGAAGGCGCCCATCGACGAGGAAAAGAGGCGCGATTTGGGAAGCGTTGTCAGCGGAATTGACGTCGACGATACGCTCAGTGGCGGAGAAGCTACAGACAGGAAATAAAGTAAGAGGATCGACAGATAGGAAAAATAAATAAGAGAAACTATAGTAGAAACAGAATTTTCCCCGCGTCCGCGAAGGCAATGAACTGCTACAGTGCGTACACGAGAAGTCTAGTATACTGCTCCATCCAATCCACCTACCTACCTAGATATGTAGATAGCTAGAGAGAGCTAGAGAGCTACATACATACTCTGTTAGGGAAGTAGATACCGTAGATAGAGAGATAGCAAGTCTGTCAGGCAGGTAGATACTCGGTACTGTAGGGAGATATTGTAGCTACCTTAGCTAGCACCTGAACACCACATCCACATCCACATCCACATCAATACGGGGGATATTGTCCCTGTCCCCGTCCCCGTCGCTGTGGCTGTGTTGTTGCCTCGTATCCAGATCCAGATCCGCGCCTCATATCCAAGCTCACAACAGTCATCGGGGGCAGCGGTCCTTGTCCTCTCAATTCAGTCTCCCTGCGCCCATGCTCACTTCCAGACAATACCGATCCCGAAGTCGGTACTGGTACTGGTACCGGACGACCGCCGCCGCCACCGTCATCATCATCGCGCGCGGGCGCGGTCATCGTCCCGGCTTCACGGCCTAAGAAGGGGTACGGCGTGCTCGTCCACTCCGTGTCCGCGTGCGTGGATGGCTGGGTCAGTGCCTGCGCGTCGGTGAGGGGCGGGTATGCAGTACTGGGATTCGCGGTTCCGTTCTCTCTCTCATTTTCATTCTCGGTCCCGGATCGGTGGACTTGGACTTGGTCTTGATGCTGATCCTGATGCTGGTATTGATCTTGAAACGGACCGGAAGATGGCGCTTGGAAGACACCCGCCGTGCTGCTGCTGCTGTTGCTGTCGTGGAAGGGTAAAGTGTCTGTCGGGTCGGGGAGGGCCATCCATTGGTCGAGAAGAGGCCAGTCGATGTCCATGGTCGCGGGATCCGACGCCGATGCGGTTGTTGAGAGCTGATTTGACGTGGGGCCCGCACTACCATAGGCCGGGCTGAACGGGAGGAAACTCAGGAATGAATTCTCGCCGAGGCTGACGGGGTTGTTGATGCCCGGCATGAGGTTTTGGAAGGTGTTGAACGCGCCGGTGGTGCCGCCGCCTCCACCACCGCCACCGTTGGGAGGCGGGAAGTAATTCGGATCCCCCGAGTCGGACGAGTTGGATAGGCTCTCGCGGAGGTGTCCCTCTCCTGCCCGCTGTCCTTGGAGTTCGTCTTGCAGCGTTAGAGGGGTCAAGTTGAAATCGTACTGCATGGGGAACATTGCCGATGGCATGAACCTTCCGGGCTGCCGGAAGGGCGAAGGTTTGGTGCCGGTGCCGGTGCCGGTGCTCGTGGTAGTGGCAGTGGTGTTGGAGCTGAACGTCCCTCCCGCAGAAGACGAGGCGGTTTCGTCTCCCTTGTCCCACAGCACCGCTCGCAAGACAGCCGCCACGCGTCTCGCCTCGCTGCTCGTCGGACTCAAATCCTCGCAGATGGCGAAAGAGTCCCTGAGCATCGTGTACTGCTCCTTCATCTCCTCGTCGGCGTTCATGTCGACGCCGGGGTTGGCTTTCTTCCACATGCTCACCCGGAGACACAGGACCATGCCGGCGAGGTAGAAGTCGTTCATGGTGAATGAATTGAGCATCCACCTGTCGTTGAACAGCTGGCCCCCGGGTTTGAACTCCTTGTGCAGATCGAGCATGTGCCGGGTGATGGCGATGGCGGCGTCGGTGCACGCCCGCGTCGACGCAGGGTGCGTGCCTTGGGTCATGTACTTCCTGTGCAGCACCAGGAGCGACTTCTGGTACAGAAATTCGCAGTTTGTCCGGACCATTGTGAGGTAGCTGGGGTCGGCAAAGGACTGGGACATGGGCTTGATGTGCAGCACGCTCGGCACCGTTGCGTACGTGGCGCGGACCTCTCGGTCCAGATCCATGACTTGCTGGGGATGGTTGTCGGTGCGGAAGGAGAGTGCGTGCGCGCAGACTTTGCCAAAGGTGGTCATCAGGCGAGACTTGACGATGAAATACAGGATCTGCGTCGCTTCGGTTTCGGGCCTGGACGGCGGTGCCACTTTCGTGTCCTCGTCAAAGTCCGTGTCGAGCAAGTTGCGAGGGTTCATCGTGTCCCAGCTGTCGGGCGGGATCTGGTTCGGCAGGCCCAGCTGGAAGGACACCATGAGATCGAACTGCCGACCCATAGCCCAGGTTCGTCGTCGCATTTCACCCTCAAACACCGAGATGTGGGGGAACTGAGACGGCTCTCGGTGATAGCCCGAGCGATAGGCCAGGCGCACGGCGATCGAGAAGATGACGCCGACATCTCCAGATGGGTCTAGCGTCGACATATACTTGCATTGAGCATACAGTCCGAGGGCTTCGACGACGTAGCGCTTTGGGCGTGTGAAGCCCCCGAGCCGAATACATTGGCCCGCCGCATGGAGGAAGCTCACCCGCGGACTGACCTGATCCTCCGGGGTGTTCGGTTCAGAGCCGATGGCCTCGGAGAGACGTGCCGACAAGCAACAGATGGAAAAAAGGATGGAGATCCAGAGAGGCGGGGTGTCGAGTGGTGCGCGCCAGAACTGTTCGTATTGCCGTTGGAACTGTTGGGTGTGGATGATTGGAATGACGAGATAGCGGCTGTTGAAGTAGGTGGAGAGGCGCCGGTCGACTTGCAACCGCGGCGGAAGGGCCTGAGCCAGGATCTGGGCGATGGAGAGGTGGCTGGTTGGGCCGAAGAGACTGTCGGTCTCGACGTCTTCGGGCTCGTCCAGCTCCGTGCTCGGGGGCTGGTCCCCTGCGTCGATGCTGCCGCCCAGCGCGGACTTGAGTTCCTGGAGGTTTTCCAATATAGCAGACCAGTGGGTTGACCCGACGTAGCGAGACTCGGCAGCCCCGTACTGCAAGTGACCGTCGTTCGCAACACTGGCGCTGGCAGGCGTCGCATCTCCGTCGCTCAGAGAGGCGTCGGCGGACCCGTGAGCGAGAGTTGCGCCGTTCGAGTTGTCGACCATCTGCATGACCAGTTGTTCCAGGCGGCTGAGCCTCTCTTGGGCTTTTCCCCGGTGCGCGCTCTTGGCTGCGGCATCAACGGCCTTCGCGGATGGGACTTTGCCATATGTGCAGCTGGCTTGATTGCCCCGTTTGACGCACGTCTCGCATGGATGGCCTCTATCGCATCTGAGCTTCTTCAGTCGGCAGGGCGCGCACGACAGAGGCTGCCGATTGCGCCTCCGCAACTTGGCGTCGACTCCAGCTTGCTGGCTGTCGAGGTTGGCGCGGAACTTGTGGGTTAGAGCAAAGAAGCTCGACATTGTGGCGATATGCAACCCAAGGTGAAGCAGTCTTCAAGGCTGCAGGTGGCGTTCATGTGCAAAGTCAAAGTCTAAGCAGGCCACGCAATATTGGAGATGAATAGTCTTCGCTCTGCTGCATCTGGAATCCCCAACTCAGCGCCTGTCGGTTTGAGACGCGGCGGCGACGTGTGGATTGCACATACACCACACTGGACCAAATATATCAATGCATATCAAGACTAGACTCGCGACAGGACAAGGATGGACGAGAATGGACACCGGAAACCAGCGCCCAGCCCGCGTGCCTAGGTACACCCCCTCGACCCCCCTACAACCCCCGGTGCCCCTAAGCGGTAAAGTGCCATTCACAGCATCAGGCCCCCCGCCAAGTGAGTGACGAACATACAGACATCCCTTGCATACTCCGTACAGTGACAACGGCCCAGGCCAGAAACGAATCCGCTCAATTGTCCATCACGCCTCCATACGCCGCCCTCCGCTCAACTTCCTGACTGAACGGCGGCAACTCTAGTATTGGGGTCTCGCCCGTCACCACGCCTGGGTACATCCAGGCCTGACTTCCTCGTAGATCGCGCTCAACTCCTGCCAGAGCCTCTTTGCAGTCCGATCACCCTCAGCGCTCTTGACAAATGGACTGTATTTCTTGACCTGGCACTCACTGAGATACTGCCCATGCGATTCCTTCCCAGCAACGGCGCCGTGCACCAATGTTCGCGCCCCGTGCTCGCTTTCTCTGCCAATCGTCTTGACCATGACTTTGTGTGCAACATCATCAAGAGTACGAAACAGGCTGGTCTTGCAGAACCCAGGGGCGATATTGTTGATGATGACCAATGGCTTGTCGTTAGGATCTTCCTGAGCCGATTTTGTCAAGATTGTCGCCAGATATTTCACAAGCAGCATGACCGGTAACTTGCTGAGGTAGTAGCGCGCCTTCATGTCCGCCCTCTTCGGGTCGGATAGCGATCGGAGGATTTGGCCGTCGGCGGGAGTGGTGAGATCTTTGTCGTGAGCCCAGAAATGCACCGCCGACCCCACGATGGCAATATGTGGAGTGACGCTGTATCGCTTTGCGGACGAACGCAGGACAGGGAGGAGCAGGGTTGCCAGGAGGAACGTCGAGATCACGTTCACAGTGATTGTTGTCTCATACCCTTCCGCCAAGCTGAATTCTTCCAAGTGAACTCCGGCATTGAGTATTGCGGCGTCGAGTCTGGGGAGGTCCTTGCATCGTTCGGCAAAAGCGGCCACACTCGAGAACGAGGTCAAATCGAGCTCAAGGGCGACGATTGTCGGTTGTTTGCCATTGGAAGGCAACGACTGCAGCACGGCTTCCTTGGCCTTTTCTCCTTTTGCGAGGCTTCGACAGGCGAGCACAATCGTGGTACAATTCAACCGTGCCAATAGTCGGGCGGCATCGAGGCCAAGCCCAGAATTGGCGCCCGTCACCAGAATGCTTCTTCCCGTGAGGTCGACTTGAGGCATTGGCGGCGTGGAAAACTGCCCGCGCAAGAATTGGACGGTTCCTGGCATCTTCTCGGTAGCGCGACTGCGCTTTGCAAGTCAACGACAGCTGCGAGACAAGGTACGATTGAAAACTTTGGCCAATCTATTTTGCTCAGGTAGTCATGCAAAGGGTGTAGATGGTCGGCGGAATAGGAGGGGAATGGAACAGCTGCTTCCGGCATTGTGCTCCTTCATCTTCCAGGGTTTATATATTCCTGCCCCTGCTCGCTCGGGCCCGAACATGTCCAGATCTCCAGCGGAGCTCACACGGTATCGCATTGCACTTTCAGAGCGAAAAGTGCTATGGGACGATGTTGATCTAATCGACGCGAGTTTGGCGTCTCGCAAGCTTGTCGCGAGCATCGCATTCGGAGAGACTTGGACCATTTTGGGGGCCTCTTTAACTCCGGAGATCGGAAATGCCCATATTAGGACAATCCCAATCCCCGGTGCCAAACACAAAATGCTGCTGCCTGCAGGCAAGAACATCCGGTCAATGTGCCCCAGGGCTGAAGTTCCTTGCGGCCAGACGTTGAGTCGCCATCTCCTTGTCAGTGCGTAAAATGCCTCATGGGCTGAACCTCGTTTCCGGCATCGAATTTCTAGCCCGAACCTGACCGCCTTGGATGATCTTCGATGAGCCAAGCTGCATCCTCATTGTATTCTAGCAGCGTGTCTCGAACTGTTTTCCTGTGCTTGAACGGACCAAGAAGCTCAAAGGCTTTGTCTGCATTGTCCTCGGAAAGTCGAACACTTCGAAGGAGGGTGACCATCAAGTCGACGAGTGCTTCCAAGATCTGTCCATTGGAAGTCCTGGCAGTATCTGGAGAGGAAAAGATAGCAGACTCAGGATCAACCGTTATCCTTTCGTGGCCTGGGACCATGGAACTATTCATAGGCACGGACAGTGCTCTTCCAGGGACGTTGAGCAAGGCCACCGGCTTGTGGCTCTTTGTCGGCCTCACGACGCTCGAATAGGTCCTCTTGAAAAGAGTCTCGAAGTCCACGAAGGTATCTTCGATCCGGCTGGCCATGAAATCTCCCGCACCACGGCAAATGGCAGCAATCGTGATAGCGACAGCCCTGACATTGAAAGCTGCATCGCCCGCAGCTCCGTCGTTCATAGTGAAAAGCCTAGCCACAACTGCTGGCCAGATCAAATTGACCAAAGGCAGAAATGTGTTCTCATGGAGAGCAAGTATTGGGCATACGTCTTGCAGTAGCTCTAGTAAAGTGAGGCGGACTTTTGCAGAGGGTGAAGACAAATGAGGTACAGTGGACTGTGCAATGTTGAGCAGAAGCTGGTGCGATTTCGATATGTTGGCTTCCTCTTTATTGCCTGTATGTTCCAGCGGTTGATCATCATCACCGGCATCTTCGACGTCTTCGGGATCGCCTTGCTCTCCATTTGCAGGACCATCTTGAGCCGTAGTCCACGGCTGATGAGGTGCTGTGGTCATGTGAACATGCTCTCCATCATACTTGTCCTTCCTCCCTTTTCTGGACCTCAAGTCATCAAGAATGTCCTCCAGGCCGGACACAAGGGTTGTCTTCTCCTTCCGAATCGTGGATATCTGGCCAGCTTCAACCGTAAGGACACCGGGAGACTTCGCACTTTCCGTCACTACCATCCGGAGGACCTCGAACAGGTGCTCGACGAGGTCAGGATAGCCATGGAAGCTATCAAGTGCGCCGAAGATGCTTCCAATCAAGTCATCAAGGTGCGGTAAGAGTCGGGCACCGCAGAGACGGATCATCATCGTGATAACCTGAAGACTAGTCCTTGACACGTCAAAGGCGTTGAGCCGGAGTGCAACAGCATTGACCAGGTAATCCACGTTATCAACCAGCATGTAAGCCGCGGAATCATATTCACACGCTGTGGCCAGGAGATCCAAAGCCGTCATGGCATGCTGCTGAAGCAGTGCATTGTGGGAACCCAACAATGTCAGGAGTGGAAAGAGTGTCTCCACGAGCTCAGGGCGGTATGATCGACCGAGCTGAGACGCCTGTAACACTAAAATCTCCAACGACAAGGCAACAAGCCGCCAATCTGTGTCTTCTTCGCCAGTCGTGTCGGGATATTCCGTCAGGAAAGGTAGAATGTTTGAGTACAAGTCAGATACGAGGAACGGGCGGGAAAGCGACAGATCCGAGGCGGAGAAATCATCCTCGATCAATGCCATCACATCGAACGCCTGACTTTTGTCCGAGTCGAGGAATTGCAGTGCGAGCCAGGCTGCTGATACCTTCCTGTTGATATCAGGATCGTGCAGACGATCGATGAGACCCCGTATTATTTGCTGACTGAAAGCCTGTGTCTTCAGCGAGGCTATCAGATGTCCCAATTCTGTTTTGGAGGATGACTGGCTCTGGTGGCCTAGAAGAACGGGCAGGAACTGTCTGTCTAGGCTTCTAGATTGTTGAATAAGCTCAGTTGCTGGGATCTGTGCAGCTTCGCTGATAAGTTCCGACTTCCTGGAACTCGAGCCAACGGCGGCCGCAACAGTATCAATCAACACGGACGTAACTCTAGCTGCCGCTTCATTAGGCACACTCGGCGTATCTGCAAGCACGATGATGCATGTTGCGACCTGCTTGAGCAACTGCTGCTTGGGCCTGTCATCGTTGCCTTGCATTACCCTGGGTAAGGCCTGCGACCAGTCGTAGAACTTGGCACTGAGGACCTCCGCCAACTCCGGCCTTGATGCTATCAGATGCTTTAAAGCAGCATTAGCCTTCGAGCCATTGAACGAATGGCAAAGGACTGCCAGCGTGTCGATCATGAGAGGAATCGAACGAGCCAGAGTATGCGGACATTCATCGATCACCGTCAGACAGAGGTCGAGAAGCGCGTCAGCAACATCGGACCCTTCATGCGTCTTGAGTTTGACTACCTGAACCAACGCCAGGTCGATCTGAGGAGTCGTGGCATCCAGCCAGGACTTGTCAAGTACAACGCTACTGTCTAGACCCTTCGCACTCGACGGCCGGGTACTGCTGACCTCGACCAAGTTTCGAGAGACAACATCGTCGGCAAGGGCCCTTCTCAAAATATCCGTCAAAAGGTGCAGGTAAGCCACAAGGACCTTCCTCGTCCGCCTGGCTTGAGTGCTGGGCCTAAGGACCTTGACCAAAGTGGAGACAGTTCGAGGTAAAAGGCTGGCTATCAAGGCTTGGTCTTTGATGGCACACTGGAGTTCAAGGAGAGCGTGAGCGGCGCTGATTTGGACATGCTCAGAAGACGCGTCCGTCAGCGCTTCGAGCAACTGGTAAACTAGTTGATCGACGATGCTTTTGTGGCCCACGCCCTGCAGGAAGTCGGATGCCGCAGAGGAGCTTTGACGGACGAGGCTCGACATGCAGTCAAACGCGGCAATTTTAAGCTCGTCTGTTGCGGGTTCGACCTGTTCTTTGGTATTTCTCGAGACGAGCAAGCCCATGAGAATGAGCAGCTGCTTTGCCATCTCCGAGACGAGCTTCTCCCGCCATCCTTTGGAGACCAGAACTTGCACGCACCTGACGGCCAGCTCCAGGCTGCCGGAAGACAAGCGCTGGGACTGGTTGAAGATGTGGGTGAGAGGGAAGAAAGCATACTCTGCCAATTTCTCGTCCAGTAGATTCTCATTTCCAAGTAACTGGAGAGTATTATGAACCTGCTCTAGCGCTAGCAGGACAGCCTTCGCTGAGGCTTGATTTGCCTTGAATTTAAGTGCAACGGAGCTGAGTTCGACGCATGGAGGACGCAGCTACGCTTCATCAGCCAGTGATGCTAGCAATGGAGTGGCGCCGGATGCTTTACCTGCTGAAAGGCTTGCTGACGTGATTGAGCCATTATGCAAGGGAGACCTGAGTCAGGTGAGGCGATAGATCCGAGAGTCAGCCTTCTATGGCACTGGCGACATTGCCGTTATGCTGGCAAAGCCATAACGCAATGAACCAGTGGGAATTTCATGGATGATCAACGCATCGACCTGCAGAATTGGCCAGAAAGTTACAGTGACACGCACAGCCACTGGCTTCGCGGGGCTCCCTGTGGCGTGCCAAGAGCTGTGGCTGGACTTGATTTAAGCGAAGTTCTACCACTGCAGCCTCGCCTGCCTCGCCAGCCTTGCGCACGCTCGCCCATCTCGCACAAGATTGTACTGGTAACTTTGTATCGGACTGATTGGTCGATCCGTTACCAGCCTGCCTGCTGTGTAACCGTTCATTGTCTTTTTGCTGTTGTCCTCAGCGGACAACTCTATGCTTACGGCTTATTCAGAACGTTGAGGTTGCTTTCGCATGTGAAAGTTCAATCCTTTCCTCCCTTACCCATCGTCGCTGGTTCATCTATTTGTGACCATGAGGAGAAATACCACGGCTTGCACGACTTTTCGTTCGCCATGAGCTCTGGATGAAATGGCCGTGTACAGACAGATTTGCAGCTTACACTCGTATAGGAAGGCCTCGAATTGCGATCTGTCTCCTCGCTCTGATTTCACGGCGGAAGATGGACAGCGGGGAGATCTTGGGCCTTCTCGGACCGGGCTCTAGGAAGTCGGGGACCGCAAACAGCGGTTTGATGCCAAGGAGATGGGCGCATCAACGGAGACAGAGAACGGACTCTCTCTGGCTTCTGAGGTATTCAGTGAGATAACCAAGGTTTCTGTTCCTCGATATCTGCAATATTGCTGACAGTTGAGCCCAGAATGGTTCCTCTTTGTGTTCTGTTGTTGCATTGATAGGACCTCTGAGACAAGCGCTAGCAGGAGCATACATACAGTTGGCGAGACGCCAGGGCCGCTGCATACAATTAGCTAGCGCCTAAGAGGTCGACACTCTTGACTCTCTACTGAAAGGCAAAGGTGTCGAAATTTCGTTGCTCGAGTCGAACGGGATCGCTTTTCAGAAGCCCCCGGCACGCGACTTCTTCGTCGGAGCGGGCTGTGGTGACTTGCTGGATGAGCTTGAGCAAATTTGTATCTGCTATACCCAGCTGCGTAGCATGGCAGACCTCATGGTTGGCATCAAAACAAGTGGCCTTCGTTGTTCCTCGACGCAAATAGTAGAGGACCTTCAATCTTATCGTAACCGACACAGGAGTAGGCCGTAATAATCGCATCACAAGCCAGCGCTGACCGTACCATGAGTGAGGCTCGAGAGGCTGGGGCTCGCTGGGTGACCTTGGCAAGCAATCAAATTGGGAAATTTGACACGGCAAGCAGCCGAGCGAAAGTGTACAAACTCACCCTCAATGTTTTAGGTCGATGCGGTCAACGATTTTGATCCTGAATCACCTGGTGTGCTCGCGAACTGGAGCTGCTTTGGCAAAAGAAGAAAGCATCTGCAATGGATCGAGACAGCCCAGCTGAATCGATGACGCAAGAAGGATTCAAGGCTACATTTGTCCGCGCTGTTCGAACACCAGCGAATGCGGAGCCTAGCCTAGCCTAGCCTTCTGAGGTTGGGCTTCTTGCTGCAAGCACTTCCCCTAGTCTGCGCCTGTTGTGCCTGGCTGGTGTGGCGTTCGCCACCCGTCACTACCAGGGGCAACAGCACACCACCGCGAGTCAATGGCGTAGCCACGCCAACCAAGGCGATGCTAACCATTCGGCCTCGCATCGACTGGCTTAATGCTTGTCTCATGCTATGTAGCTTTCCGGCTTGGTGTTCCTTCCTCCGTGACCCCGGCTTGCAGGTCGCGGCGTGCGCGTCCCCGTCACTTTGTCAACAACTCCGATAACTGCCCGTGTTGGAACAAACTCCATTCAGCTACGGAGAAGACGACTATACGAGTAGTAGCATGCTGCTAACGAGACGTAACTAGCCTCGATAGGCGGATTTGAGAGCTGGTCGCCTTACTGGCATATGAGCATACGTACACAGAAAATTGATGGTGTCCTTCGGAGCCGGTGCTGTGCTTCCAACCTCTGGCCACTGCGTCACTGCGGGCCCAGCACAGGCCAATTTCCCACTTTTTGGGTGCCCGCCAGCCCTCGGTTCGTGTTGCCCCAGGTTTTTGCTTGAGGTGCTGGTCGGACAAACACATTCCCCAAAGCCATCGTGCCAGGTGCAGGTGCGTGGCAAGTAGGACTGGCACACTGGACAATAATCAAATCATTACATCAGGCATGTACAACAGGAGCCCTCACCGAAGGCAGAGGAGAAGCAAGTAAGCCGTTCGCAAGGTGCTCGAAACAGGATTTGACGGCTGGGGTAGCTCGTAGATTGCGATTGGGTGCTGACCGCCGAGATCTGGTGCCGGGTTCAGCTCGAATCGAATCGTGCTAGGGAGCTTTGAGCATAGAGCAGCGATCTCCGCAGCGGACACGCGCCTCCTCGGATATGTTCTCTACCAGGAGCCTGCTCACTGTGGCTGAAATCGTGCAGAAGGGCATCGTAGACGATTGGAAGAAGCCGAAGCCTTCGGGGTTGCTTTGGCTGTCCCTCAGTGTCTAGCTGGCTGGAAGCTGAGTCTGTGCAACGCACCATGCATACGAAAGTCCGATCAAAGGTGAGCCTCAGAGCTCTCTAGGAAGTTAAGGTGTCGCAGTATTCCTTCCTCACAAACCCAATCACCAACCTCCTCTTTAGCCCGATTCCCGGAAGTTATTAATCTGGGAAAGTTGGTTCCTGACTCGAAGCTTGCAATAGCCTTCCATTACCTGCAGGAGGAAAAAAAATTACATAGCTCTTGCTTGCCAGTGACAACAGGCGTCCCCACTTTCCCGTCACTCCCTGCAGCTGCCAATCGAAAGACCCTTCAGTCGACCATCACTTCCAACTTGAAGTTCAAAAGCTTCTCACTTCCACCTTCCTGTCACCAACCAAGCAGAAACATCTCATCTTCCTGCGCACCACACATCGTCTTCGTCTTCCACATTCCTTGAATCTCGTCTCTCTCCCAAGAGTTACACTTCCAGAGCCACGTACAGTGCATCCTCTTACTGATTGCACCCTTTACGACGCGTAAACCTCGCTCTCATCCTCTCCTCAGCCATGAAGACCTTCATCGTCGCCGCTGCTCTGGTCAGCGTTGGTCTCGCCCAGACCCTTTCGGATCTGCCACAATGCGGTGTAAGTATCTCGAAGCTCGGACTAGCTTCGTCACATCAGACTGACCTCTTCTCCAGCAAGTTTGCTTCAATAACATGGTCGCTCCCGCACTGGCTTCCTCGCTTGGCTGTGCTGCCGGCGACACCCTTTGCCTCTGCACCAGCGAGAACTTCGGCTTTGGACTTCGCGATTGTTCTCAAGAATCCTGCCCACCTGGTACCGATCTCTCTGCTATCACCGCGTACGGCAGACAATATTGTGACAACGGTGAGTACTCGAGAATACCTTGAAAGGATTGGCACCGGGATACTGACTATTGCCAGCGGCCGTCTCTGCCTCCAGTGCTGGAAGCTCTGTCGGTCCCCTCTCTGCCACTTCTGCCATGACTGCTACTGGTGGTCCGGCCAGTGCCACTGGTGCTGGCGGGGCAGGTGCTTCTGGTGAATCCACTCCGATCTCGACTGAGACAACTTTCTCGACCATCACCACTGGTGGCAGCACCATCACTACCGCGGTCGGCGAGTCTACCATCTTTGGTGCAGCTGGCGCAGGCGGTAATGGCGGCTCTTCCACTGCCATCTCGACCGAGACTCTCCTCTCAACTGGAACCAACAGTGATGGCAGCACATTCACAACCGAAGTCGGCACATCCACCATCTTTGGTGCAGCTGGCGCGGGCGGGAATGGCGGCTCTTCCACTCCTATCTCAACCGAGACTCTCTTCTCAACTGGAACCAACAGTGATGGCAGCACATTCACAACCGAGGTTGGCACATCCACCATCTTTGGCGCAGCCGGTGCAGGGGTAAGTAACTTCATCTTCCACCAAGCCCACGACTCATTGCTAACTTTCAACAGGCTTCTGCATCTTCCGCTGCTTCAAGCGCTTCTAGCCGTGTATCTTCTGCCGCGTCTGCCGCAAGCGCTTCGGCTTCCTCTGTTGCAAGCTCTCTCTCCTCCGAGGTCGCGTCTGCCTCATCTGCTGCTTCAGGCGCTGGTACATCTGCCCAGGCTTCCGCATCTTCACTTGCCAGCTCTGCATCTTCACGTGCTGCCAGTGCCACCAGTGCTGCCGGCTCTGCAGTTTCCTCGGCAGAAGCAAGTGCTACTGGTGCCGCCATGCCCATTGCCACAGTTGGCGTCCACGGCCTTGCGGGCGTCGCAGGTCTTGCTGCCATAATGATGTTGTGAGCGGTTTGCACTTAACACATAGGGTCGGGAAGGAGGGTTGACGACATTTTCCTATTTGTTTCAAAATGAGCTGTTGATACCCATGTTCGAATGGCGCAACTATGCATCATCGCTTTGAGGCGAAAGGGGACAATCGCGAGACGACGGTTCATCACGATTGGCTTGGTCATGAACATGCAAGCTGATGCATTCACGGATTTCACGGATAAGAAACAGTACTTCTAGCGGGCGCATGAAGCACTTGCTCTAATAGGCCTCGAAAGTGTATGGGCTGATAGCTAATAAATGATGCACTGAACACAAAACAGAAGAGTTCGAAAGTGGGCTGAGTCCAAGCCTTATATGTCTTCGTCCCCTTTTCCCGTGCGGTTGACAAAACCTGGCCTCCGCCGCAAGATTTAGTCAGCCAAAAGCTCTGAGCATGTCTCCCACCTATCGCGAAGCAGTGAGAAACTAGCAGGCAGCGCCAGGCATCAGGTATCAGTATAACTTCTCAGCTGCACTGCTTGTGCGAGTAGTAATACATCAGAGAGCGCACAGCAGGCAAGTGCAGGCACCGCTGGCGTCCAACACGTCATTAAAACTCCGCCCCGTAATGGAGAACCCCACGCGCCGCGACGCGTTGTCCATCCAGACTATTGAAAATGAATTGTTGAGGCAGTTGATAGTCAAAGCACAAGTACAAACCGAATGAAATTGGTGCAAGGTATTCACTCTGTTGGACCCAAAGCTACCTGGCAATCCTTTTGGCTACCTCGACGACCCCTTGATCGCCTGAAGTTCTTTGAAATCGCGTCTACTTCGCCTTCAGCTCTATCTTGCTTTCGATCTGCTTGCGGGCTCAGTTCAGCCAACATGCCGCAAGCAAGGCAGTCGACGCTGGGGTACGTTATGGTCTTGATCTAGTTATTCATATCTGACCGTTTCTGACCTCTGCAGTAAATTTCTGGGGAACAAGCAAAATGGCTCCAAAGCCAAAGCCCAGTCGACGTTATCCTTCAAGCAAAACTCATCAAACGCAGACAAAGCCGATTCCGAATCAGCCAATGGGTCGAATGAAAAGAAGGAAGACGTTACACCAGATGCAGAAATGAAGGACGCCGCCGCTATTAGTGATGGAACCGAGGACGCCGAAGATCGTTCGAGTAAAAAGAGCAAGAGACGCAACGGTGACAGCGAAAATGAAGAAGACGACGACGACGAAGATGTTCAGCCCCCGGTCAAGCGACAAAGAAGAGCACCTACACCAAAGGGAAATTCCAAGAATCCAACTAAGACGAACGGCATCAATCCCATGACCGACCCTGACCCTCCACTCGAGAAGCAGTCACCAAAGTTGGCGAAAACTGACAAGGAGGACGTGAGTTCGCCAGATGAAAAAGCTCGTGTCTCGGAGGGCGAGGAGGAGGCTTCTGCAAGCGAAAAGGAAATGCCCAAGGTCGACAAGAAACAAGTGGCCAAGATCCAGGCAACGATTGCGTCTACAGAAAAAGATCCATATCCGGACTGGAAAGCTGGCGAACCTGTGCCGTATGCTGCATTATGCACAACGTTCTCGTTGATTGAGCTCACCACGAAGCGACTCCAGATCACTGCTTATTGTTCAGCATTCCTTCAACAAGTCCTGCGGCTGACCCCACAGGATCTCCTACCCACAGTCCAACTCATGCTCAACAAGCTTGCTGCCGACTATGCTGGTATTGAACTCGGAATCGGCGAGTCACTCATCATGAAGGCTATTGGAGAGAGCTCCGGGCGCTCGCTGTCAGTTATCAAAGAGGACCACAAGAAGATCGGTGACTTGGGTTTGGTTGCAGCCAAGAGCAGGTCTAAGCAAAGTCAGATGTTCAAGCCAAAGCCTCTGACTGTTCGAGGGGTGCACCAAGGACTGCTTGACATTGCCAAAATGGAGGGACATGGCTCGCAAGACCAGAAAGTCCGAGCCATCAACAAATTGATGGCCTCAGCGGATGTTTCATCTGCGAGTAAGACTGTCGACATTGAAAAAGACAAGGGTGGACCGTCCGAAGCCAAATTTCTCGTCCGCTTTCTTGAAGGAAAGCTGAGACTCGGTCTCGCCGAAAAGACGGTCATCGTCGCCCTGGCCCAGGCGGTGGTAACCCACGAAGCTGCTCAAAAGGGTAAAGTCCCCAGCACCGAGAAGCTGGCAGAAGGAGAGGCCGCTCTGAAGACGGTCTACAGTGAATTACCATCCTATGAAGTCATCATTCCGGCTATGTTGGAACATGGCATCTTCAACTTGCATGAGACATGCAAGCTGCAACCAGGAGTGCCGCTGAAACCCATGCTTGCAAAACCGACAAAGTCGATCACTGAAGTCTTGGACCGATTCGAAGGCAAAGACTTTACTTGTGAATACAAGTATGACGGGGAACGTGCACAAATCCATTACATCGCACCCGAGGCCACTTCGGAGTTTCCAGCCGCGGGGAATACCTTGAGCAAAGATCCAAAGGCGTTTAAAGGTCTTGCCGCCATCTTTTCAAGAAATTCCGAAGACCTCTCGAAGAAGTACCCCGACATCCTGGAGAAGCTGAATACGTGGATCAAACCTTCGACGAAAAGTTTCGTACTGGACTGCGAAACCGTGGCTTGGGACCCTCAGAACAAGCGAGTCTTGCCCTTTCAACAACTGATGACTCGCAAGCGGAAAGATGTCAAAACCTCTGATGTCACCGTGAAGGTCTGTGTCTTTGCTTTCGACATGCTCTTCTACAACGGAGAGGCACTAGTGAAGAAGACATTTCGCGAAAGGCGTGCACTCCTGCACGGGGCCTTTGAGCCTGTCGAAGGTGAATTCCAATTTGCGCAATACGGTGATGCAAAAGACGTTGAAGAGATTCAACATCTCCTTGACGATTCCGTAAAAGCGTCCTGTGAAGGCTTGATGGTGAAAATGCTTGATACCGAGGAGTCTGGATACGAACCATCGAAACGCTCGCGCAACTGGCTCAAGGTCAAGAAAGACTATCTTTCGGGTGTTGGCGACTCGCTCGATCTGGTGGTCTTGGGTGCTTACTATGGCAAAGGAAAACGCACCTCCTGGTACGGCGCTTTCCTTCTTGCCGCGTACAACTCAGACACGCAAACGTTCGAAACGGTTTGCAACATCGGCACTGGCTTCTCGGAACAGGCTCTGGAAGAATTGCATAAAGAGCTCTCGGAGATTGTCATCGATCGGCCCAAGCCATTCTACTCTCACTCTACCACCAAAAATGATCAGCCTGATGTCTGGTTCGAGGCACGCTATGTCTGGGAAGTTAAGACCGCAGACCTCACTCTATCCCCAAGGTATAGAGCTGCGATCGAAGAGATGGGAGGCAAGAACGGAATCAGTCTCCGGTTTCCCAGATTTATCCAACGCAGAGACGACAAGAAGACGGACGAGGCCACGACAACTAGTCAGGTCGCGGAAATGTATAGAAAGCAGGAGGTCCTGCAAAAGGAGCAGTCGGGAAAGAAAGGTATCGATGATGATTTCGAATACTGAGCATGGAGGCTGATGTTGATTGCGACGACCTGGGATGCGAGATGACGAGCGGTGAGGACGGCCAAATGTGACTCAAGCATAGGAAGAGAGTCAGCAGGGAAGGCCATCTTAAGGGCTGTGGCGGCGAGGAATCTCTCGTTGTAATTATTACGAGACCTATGAAGATGCATCAGCATGGTATCGGACGAAATATGGCACGGTCCAGGTCCAATTGGGAACGGACTTGCTGCATCTTTATCTCCCATTCAGATGATCAGCTGGCCAATTGTTCTGTCACTAACGCTTGAGTCTAGTTTAAGATTCATAACAGCGACGGCGTCATCGAGGATGAACAGGAGACAGCGTCCTCATCGATGCTGCTGCTCGGTGGAAGGACTAGAGCAAACATGGGAAACTATTTTTGCGAATGATGTCATTTCTGCTGGGAAATTCGCGTCGGGAGTCGCGTTGGGTTTGGTAAAATTTGGGTGAACAAAAAGTGAGGGCAGGCAGACTTGACTCCTTTAGAAAGACCTGTCCTCAGAAGATGCCCAAATTTTCCATCATCTTGAATTTCCCGCCTCTAAGACGTGTTTCCTACAGAGTCTGCGTGCACTTCTTCCAGCAACGCTGCTACACATCATCTCGTCCACAAAACACCAGCCTAACGACGAGCTTAACCACCATGGGTCGTAGCAGAGGTCATTTCGCACGCAAAGCGCGCGGGGACCGTCAGAAGCCTCAAGTTATCAATCTAGATAACGGGCAAGACGATGTTTTCGCGTCGATCCCTTCAGACCTTCCGCCGCCATCCATCGAAATTCCGCAAGATACCCCTCGGTTCGCAGACCTCCGCGACCAAAATCTCCTCAACCCTACCATCATTGATACGCTGACCCATGATCTCGGCTTTGACCACATGATGCCAGTCCAGGCTGCCACATTGGAGTATCTGCTTCAAGGGAAAGATTGTTTGGCGCAGGCAAAGACCGGGACGGGCAAAACTTTGGCTTTTCTCCTTCCTGCCGTGGACACCATCCTGCGAAACCACAGTCCACGCTTATCTGCATTGATTCTCTGCCCGACAAGAGAGCTTGCACTCCAGATTGCAGCCGAGGCCAAGAAAGTGCTCCAACGATTTCCACAGTGTCGAGTAGCCACTTCAATTGGAGGGACCAACAAGGTTGCCGAAGAAAGAACCATTCTCGGTGGCTGTGATATTCTAGTTGCTACACCAGGTAGACTTTTAGATCATCTCGGCGAAGAGGAGGTTCGGCGCATGGTGCTCTCGGTCCAGACCCTTGTACTGGACGAGGCGGACAGGATGCTGGATATGGGCTTTCTACCAGATATCAAGAGGATCTTGAACTATCTCCCGAAACAACTCCCCAGGCAATCCATGCTGTTCTCCGCCACAATTGATGATCAAGTGCAGAAAGTTGCACACCTCTTCTTGAACAAGGACCATGAGTTCATCTCGACAATTCCGGAGGGTGAAGCAGGTACCCACGAGCGTGTTGACCAATATCTCGTCGTGACTCCAAGTATGAGTGATCTTGCCCCTGCGACAGTCGCCGTCCTTGAAGCAGAGCTCGCTACAGCAGAGGCGTTCAAGGCCATCGTATTCGCCCCCACAGCAGCTCACGCTGACTTCTACGGCCACATCCTTGGGTCGACTGGTACGATTCCAAAGGTCTCGGTGCTGCATTCTCGAATGACCCAGAGCAAGCGGACCCGAACCACAGAAGAATTTCGAAAGGCGGCGACTGGAGTTTGCGTCGCCACAGATGTAATCGCTCGGGGTATGGATTTTCCAGGCGTCACCCATGTATTTCAGGTTGGACTGCCAGCAGACAAGGAGACGTACATCCATCGACTCGGACGTACGGCTCGCGCAGGTGCTGAAGGCCGAGGCATCCTGGTTCTGAGCAATCTCGAAAAAGGCTTCCTGCATCAGTTGAAGAATATCAAGATGCAAGATTACCCCGTGCCGCTCAAGTATAGTATCGAAGATATCGAACCTGCTTTAGCCGCGATGGACAACAAGGCAAAGGTCTATCAAGCATGGCTGGGCTACTACAAGACGTTCATGAAGCAATTGCGGGTGTCGACCGCTGAACTTGTGAATGAGGCGAATCAGTTTGCGCTCGGAGGCCTGGATTGTGCGGAGGTGCCGGCGCTGGAAAAGTCTACTATAGGCAAAATGGGGCTCAAAGGGGTGCCCGGTTTGCGAGTGGTGCCAAATACGCCTGGCTCGAACAACGCTCATCGACGAGGTGGCGGCGATGGACGGTCGCAAGGGCGCGGTCCAAACAGAGGTCGTTGATTTGGTATTGTCGGCGCTGAATAGCGGACTCAGCCGACGATTTCTCTGGAGAGCACCCTGAGCAAGTCAGGACATTCATACGTGAGCGCGCACAAGATGGGAAGGCCAAAGCAAGATGGGGCGTCCACACGCAGCATCCGATCAAGATGGAAAGAGTTCAAGGCTGCATTGAACAATGTTGAGATGCTGGAAATGACGGTACACACAAGTGCCCGAGAAGAACGACTCGAGTTTCTCACAACTCCTTGCTGGGGGGTTCGGAAGCCAACAGAGCGTTTTACTACAAGCCGGGACGGAGCATAGTGTCAAGCCTCGGGCTCTGTTGGTTTCGTTGCCCATCCCTGTCAGACTCTTCACCACCTCATGGTGCGTCACAGAGGCAGGCTGATGGAGGAAGCTGGACAGCGGCCGAGAAGCAACTGTCGGAACCCCCTTCTGCCCGTCTTTGACTTCATGTTGTACTATCACCCGTTCGCAGGATAGACTTATCCATTTCAAGAAGGCAGCGTATATTGGAAATGTGATGACATGAACCGCCTGCCTCTTAGACACCAGAGGGTTGCTGTTTACTGTAGCATTGCTCTCGGGAATGGGTACGGAATACGTAGTGAACCTCCCTCCCCTCCCTGTTGATGCCGCCTGCCATTACTGAGCAATAAATACTGTAGATATGACGACGCTGAAGCCGTCTTCACGCGCATAATGAGTACAATATTCGCTTCACAAACATCAATCCACTACAACGTGAAGCGCGCGCCTAGGGGGAAGCCACGCATGTCCCATCGGCGAGCACCCCATCCATCCTATGTACTTCCCATTTCCATGCCCACTTACTGCAACACCTAAATACCACGTGCTCTTATTTCCGGGGGTTATATATATATCCCACTGCATCGGAGAGCAATCGAGTCGAAGTCGAAGTCGAAGCTGAAGGCGAAAAGGCCCCGAGCTATGTAGGCGATCGGCCCAGGACAATCGCCGACTCAAGCAATCATGGAGTGAGAGGTTCCTGCTTCGGGTGGCGTGAGAAGTGGTCTTGCTGCTCGGGCGGGATAGAGCGAGGGTTACTGTAGACTCTGTTGGAGAGGAGTTTACATAATGTATGCGACATGTGACTACGAATGCCGAACGAGGATCTACGCGAAGGGGGGAGACATCAGAGATGGTGGATATGTACTAGTGGGCTTGTTCGACGCCTGAGATGGGAACGGTGCGCTCTGAAGATTAGGGGGACGGGAGAGCGATAGGTTATAAACGTGGCTGACCACCGCCTAGTGTATGGAATCAATGTCGGCATGGGGATCGCTGCTGGAGTCATATGAGGATCCTCGCTTTACGCGCGGCCAAATCTGTTGATGAAAGGATAGGGGATCTGGAAACCGAAACTTGAGTTGCTAGTGTAGGATATGGGGCTGGAGGATTTATGTAGAGGAACTGTCAGATGAAGCCAAGCAATGATACTCAAACAAGCTGGATTATTCTCTGTGGTTGGAACATTGATGCAGGGTATCTCATTGTCGGTTGGTTGACTCTGCGCGGGGCGAAATACAGTGTCAAACACATCACTCCCAGTCCTCTTCGTCACTCTCGTCGGTCTTGGTCGACGACTTGCCCACATCGTCCTTGGGACTTCCGGGTGCGCGACTGGTGGCGCCGCTGACGAGATCGTAGCTGGCATCACTATCTGCTACCGACTTCTCGTCGTGGGATCTGCGGCTGGGCCTAAGGGCGCTCGTGTCGGCTGGCGGTGGAGTTTGGTGGATTGTGGTTGAGGAGTCGTTTGTGTTTTGAGCGACCAAGACCTTGGGCACTGATTCTTGTTGTCCAGAGGGTGTGGATGACTTTTCTTGTTCGTCATCGCTGTCCTCATCCCAGCCGACTTCTTCGGTCTCGTGGGCCGATGCTGTTCGCGTAGGTTAGTGGAGGATTTTGAATGGGTGCGATGTGAAGGCAGCTTGCTGGGTTCAACATACCTCTCAGCAACTCTTTTCTCTTCTCTTCCTGAGTCCCAATGACATGTCTCAAGAAATAGTACCGCATCCAGAAATCCTTATACTCTACCTTTTCCGGTACCAGCTTCTCCATAGAGCTTCTCAGCTCGGCGTACTTGTCCAGATCCTCGGCGATGCGAGTGGTCATCTTGTCGATATCAAACCCGTTCTTGAAGTCGTCCCACTGACTGCCTGCTCCACTTGGGTCTTGTGTAAAGCTCGTCAATGTCGTGTGGATGACGTGAAGTTGCGCATCGAATCTGCTCGTGTGGATAACCCTCTTTCCAGATGAGCCGTCCTTGCTTTCGAAGAGCACCTCGCCGGGCTGACCATTCCGGGCCTCCTCTTCATCCGGTGCTGTCACCGATACAGCGTCTCGCAGAAAGTTCCTGATATTGGTCCCGAATCTGAGGAGAGCCTCATCAGCGGCATCTTCTGCCTTTTGGACATCTTTCAGTCTCTTTGCGGCTTCAGCCTTGAACCGTGCAAGAAACGTGTCTGTTTCCTGCAGGTCCTTGTTTTCGGTATCGCCGTTGCCAATCGCTGCAGACTCTGCAGCTTTCTCTGTCGTCGATTGCGCGCCCTCCTGCTCAGCGCCGAACCCTAGTCCCTTTGCACCCTTCAAGCGCAGGGATTCCATATCTTTGCCTATATCGGCTGCCTCCTTCTTCGCCTCCTCATACAGGCTTTCACCCTGCTTCCTAACATTGCCCCAGATGCCTCCTAGCTTTGCGCCCCACGGCGAATTGGAGAATGCCTTGAAGGTCTCCTGGAATTCGGACTGTAGGCTCTGCCTCGGAGAGCTTGGTGGTTTCGGGGTCGCCGCATCTGCCGGGTCTGTCGAGGATTTGTCACCTGGGGTCGGCGTAATTGCGCGGTCGGCCGGATTGTAAGCCTGTTCGACGATATGGTCATATGCTAGATCCATGGTGTGGAGGTCGACAGACGGTGAAAGGGGGGAAACTCGGACGGGCGCTCAGCTGGTGAACGCCCAAGGTTGACACAACACGTTGAAGTTAGATTTCGGCAATAGCGTGGTAAGAGGCGAGGATTGTAGAGAACGCGGTGCCCTTGTCCCTGGTCTGAAGCGTTGTCAGGGCACAGTAACTGGCGCTAAGAATGTCCATACGTACACACGACGTGGGAGGGTCCGCTACCTACGAAGTGGTGTATGGGGGGTGACTTTGTCTGACAGAATGTATTTCAAGACTCGAGCACGTGTCTAGCTGCAAGAATATTGACTTTTGAATTGTCACGCACTACAAATAAGACCCGCCCAATCGACTTACTGTACGGTGTGGAGGTGTGCATCTAGACCTCTGCCTCCTCTCACAACTCCACATCCACATGCTTATTATCAACTCAAGCTTCGTCGATACCCAGGATATGGGATACGACGTTCAATGGAGCTACGACTGCATATGCGGATGAAACATCCTCCATCGCGATGATAACTGAGTGCGTGTGCTGATCTTCTTCCACGTACATAGTACACCTTTCGGTTTTCAGATCCGGATCGATTTCTTCCACGGTCGTATATCATCTAGCGAATTTCAATACTCGTGCCTCGGAGCTGGTACGTGCTGCACTTTCTCAACTTTCGCAGAGGGGCAAGATTCACCACAACCGTGCTGCAGGTCTGAAGCGGACATATACATGTTGGGCAGCCATCAATCTACATCTGATGAGATCCAACTGAATCCGGATGCATGGCGTGGGACAGACAAGACCAAACTTTCTCATAACGACAGAAAAGTGCTATCCTTGTATCACAAGCAGTCACGAATGAGTTGGCCATTTGCAATGTGACCCAAGGGTGTTGACAGCTTCAGTAGCTTCGCAGCAGAGCGACATGCTCACCACAAGAACAGAAAAGCCAGCGTAGTCGCGAAGCAGGAGGCAGCCACGCCAATTGGCAACACAACGACCATTGGAGAAGTCGACGCGCAATAACGGTTTGGTGACTGCATCCATCAACAACCGTCGATATAGAGCTTCTGAGAGAATAAAGTATTCCCCGGGACTGACGACCGTGTCCTGCCAGATTATGATGGCGGTCTGGATAGGCCGAGGCTTTTCAGCTGGCCCTCACTTGTGCCTCACCTCGTGTTCAGCAGCAAGGTTGTGTCATGTGTCCCCCCGCAACCAGACTCTCCCCGCCAACCACGCGTCTTGGATTTAGCGCGTCTTCCCCGCCGACCCGGACATCGTCGTGGCCTTAAATTCGAGCTCGTCTTCCCCAGCTTTCTCTTCCAGCCTGCTGCCTCCTCCGACCTTGCTCGCTCCCCTCTTTACTGTACCAGTTTTGAGCCCACTCGCCCTCCCTGTTCCCTTTTCTTCCTCTTCCTCTCCTGTGCAGCTACTAGTTATTATTCTATTTCCTCTACCTCCCTTTTTCCCTTACCCCCTCCCCTTGGCCCCTCTCTACCCAACGGTGTACGGTCGTTGTGGAGGCAAGCCACATGCGGCTTTGAGCTATTTAGCGTTACTGGTCCCCGTGCAAGTAACGTCAGGACTGAGAGACTGCAGCTATTCAAGACATCGAACCCTTCTAGTTTGACACCCGTCAATACTGAGTGAGGTGTTACAGGTCGACACTCAACGGCGTGCTCTTGGACTAGAGCCTACCTCTCCTTACGTGGACTTTGGGTTCCGCACGCCGGCAGCCAACTGAAAACACTCACCGGGGCAAGACGAAGGATACAACTGCAACTCTCCACCAATTCGAGAACGCGGCGACACTTATCCCCAACACATTGGAGCTGGTCGCTCACAGTCGCTCCGTCATCGAAGGCAGAGCTGCTGGGAACACCGGAGTTGTGGAAACTTGCGGGGCGCCTGAGATCTGTTCATGCAGTTCGGATGTGGATTTGTTCACCTCAAGAACCGTTGTGAAGGCCTCACGATGCCCGCCTCCTTGTGGAGTTTCTGCTCGCTTCTCAGAGATTTTCCTGTGTAATGACAAATGGTTGTGCGTAGGCCGGCAGATGGGGTTCTGCCATGCATGTCACCCTGGTGTCGATGTATGGAAATTCCATCCATGGTGTGCGCCCTCCGCACACTGTGGACTTGCATTGGTCTCAGAGGGGCAGGCTGGCGGTTGTGTGCGACTTGCTGCAAGTATGGCGTGAGCATCTTACGCTGATAAGTTCATTGCCTCGGACAGCATTTCGCACATGACGCTTGACGGCGGTCGATGTGATGCAGACTTGTCTGTGTCACAGGTGATTGCCCAACAGGTCGTGCCCAATGACCGCAGGTTTTGCCCTATCCCTAGCATAATACATTGCCAGAATGTCGATCCCGAGGGGTCGCCAAAGGACAGACAGGCCACTGATAGTCCTCGACCATATGGGATTAAAGGGTTACCAAGGACAACACTTCTCGTCAGGCACCCGTCTTATCGTGAAAGGATACCCCAAGGATACCCTTGGATTCGTGAAATTGGAGGAAAATGGCTTGTGGACTCTTCAGCACCTGTGGACCGGCCCGACTTCAAAATGCTGGAGTGTCAATCTCGCCCAGGAAGGGCCACCCAAAGATTCAAGGGCTGGACGAGGCAGGCGGACATTTTCGGTCACTCCCTTTTCAAGCACCAGTTGGACACCAAACTTTCGAACGGAAACTTTGGACGACTCTCCATATCAACCCTGACGAGGGTAACTTTATGCTTTCTGCGCTCAATGTGCGAGGCAGAAGAAAGCCAGCGTGGCGCGGCCACCGCGGCTGTTGCGCACTCCTCAGGTGCAGCGTCAAAAGAAAGTCCCAAGTGCATGGAGCTTGATCACCTCCAGACTTGGGCACCCCACAAAAGGTCGCGAAGAGCAAAGCATCGCCCAGCTCCAAGACCTAGGCTTCCGACCCTGTGAGTGGACAGCTCGCCACAGGCAAAGTGAAGAAGTAGCCTATACGTTCACTACACGCTAGAGCATTATTGCAAGCCAGAACAGCGGTACACGCCTGAGCACAGCAGCATAAGCCAGAGCAGTACACGAGAACGTAGGGGATCATTACCTCGGACCACCCGGGGAAGACAATTATTGGCCTCCAACCATGAACTGGTTGGGCTAAAGACAATTACATGTTGAAAGCAAACATACGGAGAATTTGCAATCTATCAGCCGTCGCTCTCGACCGCGGCCTGGTCGGAATTCTCAGCAACACATACGAGTCAAGTTGGATCTGCCGTCAGAGGTGGATTCGATTTAAGATGAACCTGGGGGCAATTGATGTGGGAACTGGGGGACAAAAGTATTCATGGGTAATGCAAACAGCAACCATGCTTCATGCACCTGGCAACCGGGGGTTTTTCAAATAACGGTATCGCAAACCGTGGTCGGAAACAAACACGATACCACCACCACGCAACATACCTTTATATGTCCGATCTGGGGGTTCTCAAACACGAAGACGAACAGACGGCGAAGCCACCACCATCCAACTCCCAACATTCCTCGACGGCTGCATGCTCGACGGTTGCATTCTGGATTCGCTCCCGGCCGCCATCCACCTCCACCGGCACATAGGTGCATTCGGGCCGCGTGGCTGAGTGGCTGGAGTGCTATTCCAGCAGTGTACAATTCCGAACATGCGCTCGATGAAGCCTCGAAGAATCCATTCCACATCCTCGACGATTCTCAGGGCTGTTGGCAAGGAGGGTGAGCTGCGCTTCGTCGGCTGTCTGTTTTTGTCGTTAAAAAGGCAGAGGGAGGGAGCTTTTCAGGCCGATTCCTGATCTGCTCCACTCCGCTCCGTTTGGCCTGTCGCCTTCAGCGACCTCTTACTTTTTCATCATCGGACTTGCTTTATGTAAATCCATGGAGAAGAAGGAGTTGTTATGACTCGGATGAAGAGAGAAGAGATCGCCATCACGTCAAGACCAAACCAACCTGGCACGAGATGGATTCCAAGTTCGCTCGGCGAGGGATAGCTTTCCACCAAGGGAGGCATTGCTTGGTTCCTGAAGGTTTGGCACGAGGGCCTTGAAGGATCGTGCTTTGGCAAGCTGGCTTTCAGAAGCAGTCCAGACTGTGTATCCCTACCATTTGCTACGCAGTGAGCATAAGGGAAGAATAAGGGAAGACTTAGCCCTTGGTAATCTAGTCTCTCCACTTCTCATGTCGTCGCAAAGCTTGGACAGTGATGATGATCCCATTACTCGTACAGAAACGATCTCTCGAGATCTCGACTTCATTACTCCGTACGCCAGCTGCACTTACATGATGCGAAATAAGATGCAAACGATAACTGCAACTGGCCTCTGTATCCCCTTCCAAAATGTTGCGTCAAAGAAGCCACCTTGTCCGCACGAATACTGCACACCCGATATCGCTATGCCCAAGCTGCGTGCTGCATATTCCGACCGCTTTTCTTTCTGACCAGGTCCAAAGTCTTTTGCATGCACTGCCGCTTCCACCATTCCTTCAGTCTGCCTAGGACTTTGCGCTTTCTGTAGGCAAAATCCGACATTGGCACGGTGTCTCCGAACGCTTCATGCCGGTACTCAACCGAGTCTCGGTCCTGCACCCGGTACGAAGCACTTGGCTGGATAGTATTCGTGTCTCTTTGAGTGGAACTATGCCGAGTCCCCATCAACCCGGTTGACTTGGTGAAACCACTACGAAAGCTAGGAAGGTCAAATCGCTTCTTGAGAGTACTCGGTCGTTTGTGAGCGAGAGCGGCTGAGCTGTCGTCAGAAAAGAAGCTCTGCACTTGACGCAAGGGTGGCCGATACACTTGTGGTGGCCCAGGAAATCGAAGGCTGAGGTTCAAATCCGAGGAGGTGAGCGGAGGTCCGAATTCTGGAGCTGCAAGTTGAGGAACTGAGCCTAACCGCGATATCTGGGAACTGTATCGCGTGCTGTTGAATGGCTCAATCACACTGGTATTGCTTTGATGTGATTTGACGGTCCGGACAGAAGCCTTTCGCACAATCTCTACGCTCTTCTTCACAGGATTAGGCATTGCAGCCAGCATACTGGTCCATCTCCGGGGCGCCGAGCTTGGAACAAGGACACTTGCTTCCGCGGATAGTATGGTCGGGGGCTGTACGGCGACAGAGTCTGCACTCAGTTCGGCATACCCAACAACGGGCGAAGTCTGGCTGATCTTCTCAGGCGAATCTTCTGTTGTCCAATCTTCTGACTGCCCAGCATCTTCCATCACCGGATCCACCAGGTCATCGTGGGCAAGGTTGGCCAGCTGGCCCAGACTTTGCGACTTTCTTTTAGCCTTCATCATTATTCGGGCCCGCCGCCGCCGATGTGATGTCTGTCTGGCAAGCATATCACTTTTAGAACGGCGATGAGGGTTTGTGGCTCGACTGTTCCGCGGACTGCTTTCCGCCTCGGGACTCAGACTGAACTCTGACACTCTTCGAATCCTGAATCTTGTATTTGGAGGATCCGAATCAATGTCTGCTATGTCACCCGAAGCCAATGAAGCTTTGGTTGTGGATCTGGTAGAGTCCGATGTTACTAGTCCACTAGTGGAGGGGAGGGTCTGCCAGCCTGAGAGGCGGGGCTGAAGATCGGACATGGTAGATGTAGGATTGGACGTCGAGGTACCCTGAATATCTCTCAGCACCGCTCCCGGGGGCAGTCTGGCATCCATACTGGCAAAAAGGCGTCGAGGTATGAGACGACGTCTTTCAGAACTTGCTAGGCTAGAATGCTGAATCGTTGAGCTCGACGTTGTTGGTCTGAAGCTCAAGCGTGGAAGAGCCTGCTGCACTACAGGAGGTGCTTTGATGGTGCTCTCTCCGCTACTTTTGGGCACGATCTCTGAAGGTGCGCGGTTGTCGGCTCCAGCAAAGTGACTTTCTTCGGGGTCATCGCCGCTTTCGTTCAGGCCCAAGCATTCGATGTGCCTGTCAAGGAGAGACTCGATCGTTGATCTTTCCTGCATGGTGATCTGACTTGCGTCTCCGTTTGTGCCTGGAGACGCATGTTCCGTAGCATGATCTTGCGTATGGCGCTCCTGATCCACACCGTTGAGTCTTGATTCAAATTCTGAGGGCGAACACAGAGATCTTTCAAGGGCTTGCAGGTCTGGGTGCTCTTCGACTGCGTCCAGCCTCGAAGAAGTTTGAGGAGTATAGGGAGGCTTGCCTGCGTCCGTCACGTAGCTGTCGGAGATTTCCAAGATGCGGCTGAAGCGCTTTCGGCTCTGCGATGACATGGGCCGCTCAGGCATTGGGGATAAGATCTCGGGGCCATCTTTGGAACGGACATCACCGGACGTCTTCGGTCTTTCTTTGAGCCCAGGTGAGTAGGTCCCGAAAGAGAGCGGTCGAAAAGTGAAAGACGGAAGCTGCCACTGAGCCCGAACCTGCTGGACATCGCTAAAAGCCTTTCTCTTGTCGTGGTCACGCTTTGGATCTCCGTACTCCAACAACCCCGAGATTGACGGCTTTTCATCGAAGACTGGCGAGTGGACTCGAGCAGCAAGAGTAGTGAGGTCTCGTGGGCTCCGGCAGGCATTGGGAAAGAATGCACTTGAATGGGTCGAATGGGATGCTCGGCGGGAAGCGGTCGACGCTTGTGGATTCTCAGACTTGGATCGTGCCACCTGATCAGTGCTTGCAGCCCTCCCGATAATCTGTTGCAGACATGTCAGCGTGCTATACAATATGATTGTGAAGAAGCCAAGGACCATGGATGTCTGACCTCTTGACTTGCAGGAGTCCGCGATGCACTTCTCTGGTGACTAGTGGTTGCCGTCAGGCTCGATTGCCGTGGCGGAATGACACCTGCGTAGCTATACTTCGAATGCTTCGAGTTCTCGCTGGGGCGGCGATTGTGCGAAGTCGGCAACTCCATTGGCCGAAAGACTGAACCAGGCATAGTCCCAAAGGGTGACTGCGCCTGGCGGCGTTCCGGGATGTCTTCGTCCTCCATGATTGTCTGATTCATGTTGAAGGGTAAATTCGCCATAGAAGGGTCTTCTGGCGGTGAGAAGCAATCCTCTTCGATGAACGACTCCGAGTAGTCATAGTAGTGAGGTGCCGTTGACTCTGTGGGGGACTTCGTGAGGCCTCTAAACGAGGCTGCACTGTGATTCCAGGCGGGTCGAAGACTTTGCAGAGAAGTCGACATGGGAGTAGTTGTTCTTTGCATCGGATGTCCATTGCCAGGCAGGCCATTGACGAATGAGATGGCGGGAGACGGCAAGCGAATGGACGAGGAGAAGGAGTTATTCAGTTCAGGACGGTATCCTGGTAGGCCAGGGCGCCGGCGATACGGCAAGGCTGGAGATGATGCAACCGTGTCAACACTTCCAACTCTTGGATAACCATGTCTCTGGCCACCTCTGTACGGATATGCTTCGCTGAAGGCTGGGGAAGATGCTCGGTGGCCCGGCAGCGGACGGTGGCCAGGTCGAAGCATTGGAGAGCCCGAGTGAAGACCATGAAAGGTCCTCTGGCTGCGAAGAGTGACCATCGACCGGTGCGTATGAAGTGGATGAGGAGGAATACTATTGCTGTTGAGTCCCTTCGAACCGTAGGACTGGTGGCGATGCCCGGCTCGCTTGGAACGGAGGCCAGAGTGAAGTGAAGTGTGTGCCGAGTGGACGGTCTCTCGTCCCGATAATGCTGAAGACGAGGGAACTGTCCGGGGCCCATGGTGCCGGTGGGAGCGTCTTCGCGGAGAACCTTTCAGCCGTGGCTGAGAAGAGAAAGAGTCGTCGAACGAACCCGTACGGCGCCTGGACGGCTGCAAGCGTGAGCCGGAACGAGGAATCCGTGACGGACGCACAGCGAAGGGCCCAGTGTCTCCCAGCTCGGTTGTGTTTCTCAGCATGCTCTGAACGGCACTCGACCTGAGAGAATTGGTGGAGGTCGTCGCTGCCACCTCATCATGCTTGAGCCCATCTTGTGCAGCATCTCTTCGAATGTTCGGACTGATTTCTTCCAGTGGCATGTCAAACCAGCGCGTTGCATGCCTGGCGGTGGACTCTGTGGAGGAAGTAAATCGTGGAGCAGCGCGGCAGGTCAGAGTGAAGTAAGATGAAAGTGAAGCGTATGTGAGAGTGGACTCGTCTGTCGTGGGGGGTAGCGAACTGGCACAGGACGTCAACAGTGCTTCTCTCACATATGAACGATGGCCCAGAAGAGATCAAGCGCAAAGGTAGTCGCCACGGGAAGAGCTGCTTGTGAGAAGGTGCAATGAGCAGAAACCGGCGGGTTGGGAAAGAACGTTACTGGGGCGCGTCCCATCTCGGATTCCAACAACTATAATTCAAAGAGCATCGCTACCCTACCAGGTTTGTCAATGCTTGCGAGCCAGTCTGCACTCCAGCTGGCCGTCAGCAGGACAGGTTCTCTTGTTCATTAAGTCGGCATCATGCTGATCTTGCTTCCACCAGCGCTGCGGTTTGACGATCCGGCCTTGCTGTTCTTGTGCACGAAACGCGACAACCCACCACTGGAGGTGCTCGAACGTGCGCTAGAATTGCTCTTGCCCTTCTTTGCAACGCCACCACTGGCTTTCCTTCCTTTCGCGCCACTTGTCCTTGCTCTCGAGCTGCTGCTGCTGCTACCGCCACCGCGCTGCCAGCCGCGAGACCCCCGCCGATTCCAGGAAGTTGATCCGGACCGAGAGACGGCCTTCTTTCCCGTTGTCTTGCGGGACTTGCTCTCAGAAAACGAAGCCGGAAATGCTGCAAGCCGTCAGCGACTAACGTATACAATGCACGGTTTATACTTACCCCTTCCACTCAACTGGTCGCCATCGGCGGCAGCGCTAAAGTAACGGCTGCTCTCAGTCTCGTCCACGTCGTCCATATCAACGTCGGTTTCGGGTTCCTCGCCGTTAGTATCGTCATCGGCGATCTCAATGACTGTTTGGTGATTCGGGTCATCAGGCCGATCTTCCTGCGCTCTCATCAAAGCCTCGTAATTATTAAATGCCGCCCTTATCAATCGAAGCAAGACGGGCCCAAATATCTTAAAGGTCTCGTCGTTCATGCCGCTAATCTGTTGCAGATCTCCCTCAGTCTGTGGAAACCTGACACCAATCTCACGCAAGGTACGGTCTGTGACAGCTACCTGCCTGAGCGATTTCCCGATCGATATACGCCTCATTTGAGCTCTCGCCTGCTCGACAAAGTCGTCGAGAATATGCTGATGAGTGGGATTCAAATTTGTGCTTGTATCCGATGTGATGCGAGGGCCGAGCTCGGAGGCTTTTCGGGATACGGAGTGGTCCAATGCTAGATCGTCGCTAAAGGCGTCCTCGTCATCGTGCACATCATCCCCTTCCATCTCACTTGTGTGTACAATGAAGTCCTCGTCGCCAGAATCCGGGTCTTCGACAGGTTGTGCAAGC
Organism: Capronia americana; assembly: GCA_016110215.1. NCBI lineage: Eukaryota > Fungi > Ascomycota > Eurotiomycetes > Chaetothyriales > Herpotrichiellaceae > Capronia > Capronia americana. The sequence goes on from JADWQD010000009.1 coordinate 1,344,183, forward strand.
CTTCGGTTTGTGCGAGGCTGTAAAGGAGAAGACACATTTGTGGAAGCAGGGTAGTAATCCACCGCAGCTTTGACTCCGGTTCCCTGCCCGTTTTTGCGACTTTTTTGGGGAGGCGGCGCGCTGTTTCTCGCTTTCTCGTGTGGTGAAGCAAGGACCTGGATCTTCAGAGACCGCCGACCCGCCTCGAAGTCGCGAGCTGCAGGGCCGGGTTTGATATATTGGGTGGAAAACCCGGCGTTGTTCACCTTGTTATACTCGGCCAGAGCCCTCTCATTGATGAGTCTGTGGAATAAACGCTCCACGTCCCCTCTAACCAGGTGGGAGCCCTTGCCATATTCAGGGAGCGTGTTATGCTCAAGCTGGGTGATCTTCTTGTTCCGCCCACCACGGTATATGTCCACACAATGCAGCACCGTGACCTTGGAGCGATATATCCGTCTCACAATGCTGATGGCAGCGCGTGCATGTTCGGAAAAGTCTTGCGTCTCGAACGTGCTGGTAGAGTTGCAATTGTCGCAACCATTCTTGCACTCTGCGCGGTCGAAATGTTCATTGAAATAGCCTAGCACTTGGACCCTGCGGCAATCACTCCGGTTCTCGCAGAATTGGACCATGTTTCGCAGAAGTTGATATTGGCGCTCCTTTTGCTCGTCGCTGCCGTCACTGTTCTTGATCATTTGCTTGAGTAACATTGAGTCGCGGTAGCCATAGAACAGGTAGCACCCGGATCTTTTGCCGTCACGACCAGCTCGACCGGTCTCCTGGTAATAGCCCTCCAGACTCTTCGGCATAGAATGATGCATGACAAATCTGACGTCCGATTTGTCTATGCCCATGCCAAAGGCAATCGTAGCAACAATCACCTTGAACTCTCCAGCTTGCCATCTCTTCTGGATGTCGATCCTCTCATCCGATGGCATCCCGGCATGGTAATGCTGCGCCTCAATTTGGAACTTTTCGCTCAAGTCCTGCGCCACTTTCTCGCAATTCGCCCGTGACAGGCAATATACAACACCTGCCTGCCCTCGGTAAGAGCTTTTGATGGTGTCTGCAATGCTCTGAAGTACCTCAAGGTTCTTGCCTTTGGGTCTCACTTCGTACGTGAGGTTGGGTCTGTTGAAGCTTTGCGTGAGGACTTCGGCATCTTTCATGCCAAGGTTGTGCATGACATCGATCTTGACGTTCTCGGTCGCTGTCGCTGTCAAGGCCATGACAGGTACTTCCTTGAACCGCTTGCGGACTTCGCCCAGGCTTTTGTAATCTGGTCGGAAATCGTGTCCCCATTGGCTGACACAGTGAGCCTCGTCAATCACGATCCGAGCGAGTCGTTTACGCCTGTATAAAGCTTCAAACGCGGAGACCATGGCTTGACTCTTGCCTAGCATCTCTGGAGTCACGTATAGAAGCTGCAATACTGCCTCAGGATTTGGATCCTGCAGAGCCTGCCGAACCCAGTTCCGGGCATCCGGAGTACTGTTACCATTGATAAGATGTGCTTGAATGTGCAATTTTTGAAGATGGTCAACCTGGTCCTGCATGAGACTGAGCAAGGGAGAGACCACAACAGTAACTCCACGTGTCCGCCCGGAGTTTATGACCGCGGGAAGCTGATAGCAAAGAGATTTGCCCCCTCCAGTTGGCATTAGCACAAATGTGTCTTTGCCAGCCAGCGTCGCGTTGATAGCTTCCAACTGATTGTGGCGGAAACCGTGCAGGTGAAACTTCTTCTTCAGGGCCGATGCCACATCTTTCGACCACGGGTGTTGCATGAGGGCACGCGAGGAGGTCGGTAGTTGGGAAGATGGTTTCTTCTTTGGTGATACCTTGCGGATGTTGTCGCTGACTTCTGCGAGCGCAGCACGACTAGGTAAGTCTAACGGTTCAATTGTCCGTGACGACAAATGCTGCTCAAATTCTTCGACTGCTTGAAACATCTCCTCGTCGTCCAGACCAACCTCGAAGTCGTCTTCCTCGAACGAATAACCTCGTGTGGGACTGGCCATAGTTCTTGAGAATCCTCTGGCGCTCGAGTCGGGCTGATTGTAGGCCAAGCTACGCCCTGGGACGTTAGAGTGAGAAGTCGTGTAGGTTGACTGAGGCTGTTCTCCATATGCAACCAAGGCTGGCCACTTTGATGTGTATTGAGGAGACGGACTCCGATTCGACGACTTGACGCTGATACTTGGCACATCGAATCGATTGGGAGCAGGTGTTTGACGGACTGACTGGGTGGAGAGATGGCCAAGCCCTATTCTATCATCATCTTCTTTCTGGCGTTTCGAGGTCGACTGAGGGGCCTTTTGCGTCGAGGCTACAAGAACCTTTTGCTCAGACACGGTCGATCTGGGAGATAGGATTTTGTCGTCATTACTGGAATGCGCTGTCGTGTAGCCAGCCGGAGGCACCCCAATCTGATCAAGAAGTCTGACAACGGATGCCTCCCGAGCATCGATGTCGAGCTTTGCCTGGAAGATCTTTGAACATAAGGACATCAAGACATCTGCAGGATCATCTGGGTTGACACTGTGGCCGGAGTTGCGAAGCCTATCGCGTTGGACCACCATGTGTTCTCGCTGCTTTCGGAGCCTGGCTAGGGCATCAAATTCGTCTCGTAACCTCGTGGCTGAAGCGATCTTATTCCCTATCGCTCTGAGCCTCTCTTTTGATTCGGTGGATGCACCACCATCTTCACATATTTCGTCCATTATCTTATCATCAACGGCCCTCTTGGATTGTTCCAGCCGTTGCAGTAGACTCTGTAACTGCTCTTGTCCATTGCTGGCAAAGTTGACAACAAGATTCTTCTGCTCCAATGTGAGGTTCTCGTTCGAGTTTGTACTTGCCGCACTGCTTTTGAACATTGGTTCCTGAATTGACATAGCTGGTTGAGCCAATGTCGCCCTATGAAGGGGAGAGGCAGGCTTCCGAGGTGACTGAGATGACTTAGGAGGCTGTGATCGTCTAGGAGATCGGAAGGCTTCTTGTGCACTGTGGATGTTCATAATGGGGCCCCGACGGCCATGCTCATGGCCAGGCATACAGGGTGTTGGACTCGGCGGGTCGGACTCCAGCTTTGGAGCCAAAGGTGCGTCTTCCTCCTCCTCCTCGTCTGAATCCGGGATAACGTTGGATCGTCTCGACGACCGACTTTGTTGAGAAGTGGTCGAGATTGGTCGTTGCGGCGCATCGCCGGGTTTGACCGCCAGCTGACCTTGAGCCTCCTCAAAGTCATCGACCGAGAAGTCAGAAAATTCATCTTCCGCTTCCAGTAGTGGCTGCGGGTTCTGGCGGACGGTGGTCTGCGTGAGGCTGGCTTCTTCCCGGACGTGCCTTTCCAAGGCCTCGGTCTGGCGGACATGGAGTGGTGACACCGTCGAAGTCGCGCGCTGCAGAACCTTTATCGTCTTCCGGTTAGACCGTGGAGAAAGGAGATCTGACTCATATTCATCGCTCTTTCTCTTTCTTCCGTTCCGTTTGGGGAGCGGCTCTACGCGAGTGGCCGAGTCTTCCCTCCAAAGCCTAACTGGGGGGCCGAATTCGCCAAAGGAAGAGGTCGTGACATCCCCAGTAAGATCAATCTCATCAATGTCTAGGATGGCGTCGCTGAACTCGAGGTTTCGAGGGACCGTTCCGGGTGTGTGTAGTTTAGGATTCTGTCGAGGGGCGGACGGAGTTGCCAGCGCTTGCTTCGGTCGACTCGAAGTCGGCTTAGGCTCCTCTGACGGTCGGGAGGGAGCGGGAGTTGGGAGTGGATTAGGCTCGTTGTTCAACTGGGAATGAAGTCTCGGTCTGTGGTTTGTCTGTGGCGCCAACTGCAGTCTTGCCATCTCATGTTCTGCGTCCGCCGCAATAGCTTCATCGTACGATGCCGTGGCCGTATCAGCGACAGCGGATACGTGATCCAAGTTCCCAAAAGAGTGTGGGTGCTGCAGCAGCCATGAAAGACAGGAGCTAAAGTTGTTCTTGGTCATAGGTCCGTCGCATTTTGCTGCATCTCAACTGATACAGCGCATCGATAGCATAAAGGCGTGGGCGAGTGGTGTTGTTTGGCGGCTAGCCTCGTGGGAACTTCACTACAGCCCCACCGACGCGCGACGAAGAACGCGCACAACGCGTCCAAGGAAGATGACTAAGCCGCCAAGGAGACACCTGAGCATGTGATCTAAATTTTCAAGAACCAGCTGGAGCACGGCGAGAGCGGTTGCTGGCCTTCGCGAGCGTATCTGAGGACACTAGAAGTGCTTTGTGAGTTCTGCATCGGTGCCAAACGCATCAGATAGGGACATACTGTGCATCTTTGAAAAGTGTCACAGCTAAAGCTGGCTCAGTGAGTGGTTATTCCTCGAGCTCAACGAGCGTCGGACCATTCTGGCGGTAAGGTCGGTCTGAGGCGTGGCCGCCTTTCGCCGGGTGCCTGACCTTCACCACTGACTTTCATTCTTCCTGTTCCCATCATGGCCAAGGACAAAAAAGCGAAGGCGTCTGAGAAGAAGGCTCAGAAGGCCGCGAAACAAAGCAAGAAAACTACCAAATCCGAGAAGAAGAAAAGTGCAAAGCAGGCTGCTGTGAACGCTGACTCGGATGATGAGGAGGTCGACCTTGACGCTGTGCTAGCTGCTTATGCCGAAGAACAAGCAAAGTTCCTCAAGGTTACAGAGCAGCCCTGCCGCCCTCCCGGACCCAGGTCATCTAGCACGGTAGTTGCGTCGCCGTCGAACAGGAACGAACTCTTCATTTTCGGGGGTGAGTATTACGATGGCACCGTTGCATCCTTCTACAATGACCTGTTCGTCTACCTCATCGACAAAGGTGAGTGGCACCAGATCGTCTCCGGAAATAGTCCTCTCCCCCGAAGCGGTCACGCAGCCTGTCGAGGCGGAAATACTGGGGGGATATACGTCTCGGGCGGCGAGTTCTCATCGCCAAAGCAGAACCAATTTTATCATTACCACGATTTTTGGCACCTGGACACCGACTCTCGAGAGTGGACAAAGTTGGAGCCAAGAGGCAAAGGAAGAAATCCGCCCGCTAGAAGTGGGCATCGCATGACCTATTTCAAGAACTACATCGTGCTGTTCGGCGGGTTTCAAGATACATCCCAGCAGACGAAATATCTAAATGACACGTGGGTCTACGACGTCAAAGAGAACACTTGGCACGAAATGAAATACACAAGCACGAGCCAAAGGCCAGACACCCGCTCGTCGTTCAGCTTCCTTCCACACGAGTCGGGCGCCGTGCTATATGGAGGCTACTCCCGCGTCAAGGCGACAGCGACCAGCGGGGGCGGGAAACAAGGTGGCAAGGGCAGTGGAGGAGCAGTCCGCAACATCGTCAAGCCGATGGTGCATCAAGACTCATGGTTCTTGCGCATCACACCACCCACTCCAGACGCGGCAAGCGGCACACCGCCTACACTCCGGTGGGAACGACGCAAAGCACCCGCCAATAGACCCAACCCGCCCCGTGCCGGCGCCACAATGACCTATCACAAAGGCCGCGGCGTGTTGTTGGGGGGCGTCCACGACGTCGAAGCCAGTGAGGAGGGTATAGACAGCGAATTCTTCAACGAAATGTTCATCTGGAACATTGACCGCAACCGTTTCTTCCCACTCACACTGAGACGGCCAAAAGCAGGGGGAGCAAAGAAACAGGCACAGCAGCAACCTCGAGGTCGTGACCGCGGTAAAGCCGACGAAGAAGAACTCCTCCGCAATCTCGCCGCGCTCGAGACAACTGGCTCAATCGCCACGGAGGACAGCGACATGACGCTTGTAAACGAGGAAAACACAGAGCCCGAGCCCGAAAAGCCGCGAAAGGAATACCCCGTCCGATATGAAATGCCTCATCCACGCTTCAACGCCCAGCTAACCGTCCAAGACGACACGCTGTACATCTTCGCAGGGACCTTCGAGAAGAGAGACATCGAAATCACATTCTCCGACCTCTACGCCATCGACCTGGGGAAACTCGACGGCGTAAAAGAGCTCTTCTACGTCGAACCCGCTAACTGGAACGTCACAGCCGACGAGAGTGACGAGGACATGGACTCGGATGAGGATGGCGATGACGGAGATGACGACGAAGACGAAGATATGGCAGACGAAGGAGACGCCATATCTATCGTGACGGATGCGCCATCTGTTGCCACGTCGATCTCTACGCCCACAACGGAGCGCACTATCTTGCCTTCTTCCCCGGTCACGGAAGAAACCGACTCCTCCACCCTCGCGTCTCAAGACAACCTCCCATTCCCGCGGCCCTTCGAATCCCGCGCCACATTCTTCAACCGCACTTCTCAAGACTGGCAGAACATGATCATCCAGAAACAATCGTACGGCGGGGCTGCTCAGATGGCGGCAATTGCGGCTGAGCAGACGATCAAAGAACTCAGGAAGAAAGCGTTCGAGATGGCGGAGGAGAGATGGTGGGATTGTCGTGAGGAGGTCACGCGGTTGGAAGATGAGCTCGAAGAAGGCGGCGTGGGCGAGATCGTGAACATGGCTGACCGAGGAGCGGATGCCGGTGTGGGCAGGCGGCGATGAGAGAGTTGTTGCTACTGTAGAAAGAAATGTTGCGAAATCGGAGCTATTGTTGACTACGTCGAGGATATGTCCCTTTTGAAAATCTCCGCCCTTCGCATAGGATCTCGCATGGCGGGATTCTGATGATTGCAAATGAGGAATGTCTACACATACATAAATGCCCAGCACACCATCCTGACCCGTACCTCGTCTTGCTCGGTAGGCTTGACATTTTCCCCCTGACTCCGAACCTGACGCGCCTACGCTATGCTTGCTATGCAGGTCTGTCTGCCTCCCTCTCTCCCCATCTACACGTACATGTATACCAAGTGCAAATCCGCACCCGTCCGGCCACACAACGCCAGAGTGATCACTGGGTATTCAAGCCACGATTCGCACGAGCCACCCGATCTAGTGCCCTGGCCTGTCTGTGACGAGCCAGGTTCTCCGTCTCCACTGTGTCCTCGGAGACTGGTGTCTTGATAGGATCCTCAACCCTCGCATCCCGGGGGCTAGTGTCTTTGTTCGGTCTGGCTTCTCTCATCGCTTTGGCCCATGCGGCCTTTAACTTGGTTGTTCCAATTTCTTGTTGACCGGTGAGTGCGGGTGGGGCTGGTGGAGGCTGAGGATATTGCATGTTCATCGATTGGCGTCTTGTTCTATTGGGAGCGGGATTCGAAAGCCCGCCTGCGTTGTGAGCTTGGAGCATTGTCGTCCCCATGGGATTATAGGGTCATGTGTCCCAGTCCGCTGGCTCGTAAGTCGCCACATGTGTTGCCTCAATTGTATCTGCATCAGTTGGACCTCATCTCTCAGGTGAGCACCTAGATCGATGCCGAACTCCACATAGGGAGGATTTTTGACCACCATCCGAGACATGCAGGCGACGAGGCATGTTTTGAGGGTAATAAATGCCGGATAGCGTGCCGTCTCTGGTGGCATGACTGTCCCAGTTGATACTGGGCACATCGGACGCAAGAGAAGGACGAGGGCTCTACCACCTCCCCCGCCCTCGTCCACGTCCATAACCTCCTCCGCCCCGTCCGTATCCTCCTCCTCCGCGTCCATATCCACCACCACCTCTTCCCCAGCCACCTCCATCGCCGTAGCCGTCATCATAGCCTCTTGGACCAGTGGGACTTCCCTGCCCAGGTCCCATACCTTCTTCTGCACGCATGGGGGGCGGTCCTCGACCCTTCAATTCCTTCGCCAGCGTCTCAGAGGTTCTCCTCATCTGCGCATACCCTAAGTGCATCTTTCCGTAGAAGTGATCTGCCAGTCTTCTATCATTGTCGAGCCTTGAAAGATAGGCGCCACACACATCACAGACTTGGAGCTTTTGATGTCCTGAAGGGCCGCTCGTGTCGGACAGGGACTTCAGATCTCGCTCAGCTTGTTCTTTCGCGAGCTTGGCGGTGCGCACTTTGTGGAATTCGGTACATGCCAGGCTCACGGAGCCCATCTCTGCGAGACACGCCACCTCGAGGAGGCCGGTGTTGATGGTCTTGCTCAGGTCCGAGATGAGTTTGAGGAGGTTGTTCGTCTGGCGGATTTCATCCGGTGTCTTTTCTAGTCTCCTCTGCGCTTGGTCAATCCGCCTGTTACATTCGTCAATGTATTTCTGCATGTCGCGCATATAGTCGTATTCGAATCCGTATTTTTGTTTCTCGGCTGGTGACAACCCGTCGTATTCTATCTTCAGGTTCTCGGGATGGGCTTTGGGACAGGGACCAAGATCTTGCTTTGTATTGGTGAAGAGGTCGTGGGGACAGGTGCCAACTAGGTACGAGCGGCAAACGGTAGGCGAGGTGAGGGTGAGGTTTGCAGTTTTGCTAGAGGAGCCCATGCCCATGAATTGGTCACCCATGAGCTGCTCGAGCAGCTTGCGCTGTTCCGCGGCCATGATGAGTGGATAACGCAAGTGCGCTTTCCCAGTCTTTACGAGGTGGACAGGTTTCTTGAGAGGATGTCGCGCGTTAGATGTGCTTTTGAAGGGCTCTCCGCAAATGGAGCGAAAGAAGTGGTGGAGGAGAAACACGCGGTGATCAACTGTAGCAGATTAGATTAGATCGGCCACATTTCAGAGTGTCCTCTTCCCCGGCTGCCCGTTTGCGCCGCACTCTCACCCACCGCTACCAACACAAAAGAAATGATAACGCGCTTATAACAATGCCGGTATGTCCCGGTCTTTGCTCGTTATTATCTCGATCGCGTTGCTCGCCCTGAACGTCGCCGCCTCCGACTACTATGAGCGCCTCACACTGACCCCTTTGCCCCTCGGGTCCCTCCTCGCGTCGTTCGACTTCCGCAGCAATGAGAGTATCGCAGACTACGAGGCCCAGAATTTCAGATACTTCCCTCGCTCGTTAGGTCAGGCGTTACGGCATGCAGACACACAAGAACTACATCTAAGGTTTACGACCGGGCGATGGGACCCAGAGACCTGGGGAGCCCGACCATGGGACGGGATGAGGGAAGGAGGAACGGGTGTCGAGCTATGGGCTTGGATCGACGCAGACACAGAGCTTGAAGCATTCGCAAAGTGGACAACGTTGGCTCAATCGTTGTCAGGGTTATTCTGCGCTTCGTTAAACTTCATCGATTCCACCAGGACCACAAAGCCGGTCCTCTCGTTTCAACCGTCAGGGACCTACTACAATGCAAGTCAGAATCTTCATCTCTTGCACGGCGTACTTCCCGGTGAAGTCGTCTGCACGGAGAACTTGACACCGTTCTTGAAGTTGTTGCCATGCAAGGGCAAGGCCGGGATATCGAGTCTCCTCGACGGCCACAAAGTGTTTGACGCCTCATGGCAGAGCATGGCAATCGACGTCCGACCAAAGTGTTCCGCTGGCATCAGCGATTGTCAGATGGAAATCACGCAAACCATCGACGTGGTTCTCGACATCGAACGATCTAAACGGCCACGGGACAATCCGATCCCCCGACCGATCCCTCAAGAGCAGCTCGTCTGCGATGAATCCAAGCCGTACCACTCGCACGACACGTGCTACCCGCGAGACATGGTGGACGAAGCATCCTGGTCTCTCAACGACATCTTCGGGCGCACCATGGCAGGGACATGTCCCCTCACCGACGATGAAGAGGCAGACGTAAAACCGGTATGCCTCAACGTCCCACACGACCGGATGATCCTCGTCAGCCATAGCGGCTTCGAGGTGAAATCCAAGCCTGGCCCCGACGAGCGTCGGTGCTACTCAATCATGCCGTTCGAGGAATTCGACCTTGAAGCCCCTCAACAGCCCCGCCTGGCCAAACAGCACGATCTTGGCCATGAGCTGCTCAGAGCAGAGAGAACCATGACCGGCCATGGCGCTGCCCACGGCGGCATACGCACCATATTCACGAATCCGTCATCCTCGGACCCTGTCACATTCGTCTACTTCGAGACCCTACCTTGGTTCATGCGCCCTTACATGCACACCCTGACCGCACAAATCACATCCACGTCAAATGATCCCTTCTCTGCCTCGTCTGACGACGCCCAACAAATAATAAACGACATGTACTACTCCCCCGCGGTCGACCGCCACCGACCCACCCAGCTCGAACTCCTCGTGACAGTTCCCCCCCTCACGACCGTCTCCCTGACTTACGCGTTCGAGAAGTCCATCCTCCGTTACACGGAGTACCCCCCCGACGCGAACCGCGGGTTCAACATCCCCGCCGCGGTGATCCGCATCCTCTCGCCCGCCCTGCACGACCCGACGAGCCACACGCGGGACGTCTACCTCCGCACCACGAGTCTGCTGCTACCGCTCCCGACGCCCGACTTCTCCATGCCGTACAATGTCATCATTCTGACGAGCACGGTCATGGCCCTCGCGTTCGGGAGTATCTACAATCTCCTGGTCCGGAGGTTCGTCGCCGTCGAGGAAGTGCCCGAGGGGAAACTGGGCGCGGGGATCAACAAACTCAAGCACTCGCTGGTCAAGCTGACGGATCGTTTCAGGCGCAAGAAAGAGTTGAAGGTCGAGTAGAGTCCGATTCGCTCGCACAGGCTCGGTGCGTAGCCAGCCGCTGGTGCCCGGCGTGCGTCCTCTTAGGAATCTGTCTGTGCGTGTGTGTATGGACATTAATCAAATAGTGGAGTGGAATAAAAGGTGCCACTGTGCGAGACGTGACACACAGCGCTACTGTACTGTGCGCCGTGAATGCGGTTTCTCATTCTCTGCGCGTTCTGCTCGTCCTGCTCGTCCTGCTCGTGCTGTTCATCCAGCAGCTCGTCCAAGATCCGTGACGGGATATCCGCACCTGGGCATCCCCGGGGGAGGCTGGCATGACGGTTGAATTACCTATGGCATCGGAAGTATTTCCATTACATCACGTTACATTACATTACATTACTTTTTGTACGGGATGGTGCTGAATGCTGGAGAAGACGAGGTTTACGATGCCTCGAGCAAGACTAGAACTGAGGGACGAGTTGCCCCCTTTGAATGGATATGTAGCAGTAAAGGGGTATCAATTTATTAAACTTATGTCAAGTGCGAATAACGTCTCAAAGCAAGAATCGAATCGGCCGTAAAGAATTCAACCTTCCTTGCCTCTCGAGCAGTCCTACTTCTCGCCGTACTTCCCCCCTTCCAACGCATTCGGACTGGGCCCGGCGTGGAGTGCTCCTCCAGTAGCCGACGTTGCACTCATCGGCTGAGCGCTGGTGGGTGTCTTCGCACTAGTGGGTGTTGGCCCGGTTGATGTGACACCTTGCGTCTGGGGCTCTTCCATCCTCGTAGCAATGGGCGTGATGTTGCGACTCTCAACCGGACTTGTCGGTAGACTACCGCCTGAGTTGGCAAAGCTGGCAATGACAGAGTGCCATTGCTGTGCATCAGAATTGGTATGAGCTTTGAATTGGAAGTCCGAGGTGATGGCCATCTTCTGGCCAAGTTTGCTGCCTGACGAGTCTTTTCCCTTGATGGTGAACTTCTGGCCGTCAACAGCTCCAATGATGCAATCAGGGAGATAGAGCGAACGCTCAGGCGTCGGTTCTCTGTGGAAGTTCTCGTTGTCCTTGTATTCATGCAAGTAGCCTGCCGGGGTAACGGCATAGTATCCGCCGCTGTAGCCCTTGAGGGCACCCATACCGCGTGATTTACGCTCAAGAGTGCCTTCCATGAGTGGTTTCGTAGCCCGATGCTTTTCGTTGGGGAAAACCACATCGTTCATGGTTTTCGTGGGCGCGTTGGGATTGACCAAAACATGCTGATTCCGCTTCACGAAGCCGGTCCATTCAAAATCAAGGGGGATGTTGCTGGCAGTGGCGGCGACATCACCAAACATTGCTTTCTGTCGATCGGCCTGGCCACTCATGAATTGATTGTAAGAGTTCACTGCCGTCTGAACGGTCTGGATGATGTGTGCCTCGAACTGGGAGAAGGAGTTCTGAACAGCAATCAGATCCTGTCTGTTATTGTTCTCTTCCAGCAGTTGCTTGTTGAGGCGGTAAAGGACTCCTTTCTTCAGAACGTAAGGGTCATGGTGCGCGGACACTTTGCCTCCAGTCGAGTCAAAATGAGCGGCCTGTTGTCCGAGCAGTTCAATATGCTTCTGTGAATTCCCACGCGCTGCGTCGACAGCCTTTGAGCCTTTCCCTGCGCCATTTGTGATCTCCTTATTCTTGTTCTTGATTTCCGCATGCAGACGTTCGAGGATTGGCAAGACGGATCCAGTGAGGTTCTTCGACGTCTCTGTGTACAAACTGATCTGAGCTTGAGTGTTGGCTCGCAAGTTTTCGAACAGGCCGGCCACCCCACCCAGTGCAGAGTCGAAGTGATGAGCTTCGCGAAGAGGATTCGACAGAGTCTTCATGACGGTCTTTTCATGGTCTTTCGCCCATCCTGCCTGTTCTTTGGCGACGGCAGAGATGTAGTTCTCAAGGTTGCCACACATGTGTTTCCATGCCTGCAGGCGCTCGATAAGCAAGCCTGCGGTGCTGGATGGATCACCTCCGGTCACCAGGTCGTCGTCAGAATCGTTGACAGTCTTCACTCTGGAGGGGAGCGCAGGGGAAGCCATGGCCGAATCGTAGTCAGGGGGTGAGCTATTGTTCTACAATGCTGCCATTGTTAGGCCAAGTATAGGTGCACTCTGATATAGAACTGACATTGCTAAAGCAGCTCCTCAGACGAAAGTAGCTTTACACGGAGTCGTAGATATGCCAACCGACCTTGGTCGTCCCTGCAGGGAAGGGCCTTTCTCAGGGGGAGATGTCAACACAATATCAAGTAAAGCTAAATGTTTGTTGGATGAAAGGGAAAGAGCGTGGAGCCTGATGGAATCGCTTGAGACCAAAAAATGTATTACCCTAAAGCTTACGAAGATAAAAGTTGGTGTTTGGTTGACTTCATCGTCACTGTCGCGACCTCTTCACCTCGACCAGTTTCCCCACGCGACGCGACGTCATTATCGACGCTGGGACACGAACAGAGCCACATGATGCAAGCCATATTTCCGTGCGGCAAGGCCGCTCATCATCAGAGAGAGCTAACCTTTGACACGTTGACTAGCCAGACGAGTGAGCGATGCGCGCTGCTTCTTGCTGCGATTGAAATATTCGGGTGCAGGAACACTGTGTTTCTCTGCTCATTCTGGGCCTGGCAAGCACGGCTGAGATGAAGGTCGAAGGTATTTACTGGGCATTACTCCTGTCTGATAGAGGATCATACGTATGTATTCATCAAAAACACTCTTTCCACACGGAAGCGTGGGTCGAACCACAGACTTCGGAGCGAGCAAAAACACAATCCAATGCTCGCCAGCAGTGACATACATTCAAATCATACAATCCCCCAGGTTTGTGGCTTCCAGCATCGAGAATTACTCAAGGATACTCATAGCCCGGCGATCCCTCTTAAGGGGTGAGAACTCAGCCAAAGTCTTCCCTTTGCCCACTGGCTTCGCTTTGAGGTTGATGCGGCTTAACCCAGCACCTCCACCCAGGCTCCTAATCTTTGGTGCGGGTACGTTGTCGGCTTCGTCGAATATATTTGTTCTCTGGGCCAAAGGTCTCTGTTTCTCTGACAGGTCGGTTGAGTCCTTGGCTGTACTGCTGGTGTCCTCATTATTCTCCTTGTCGGTGTTCTCGTCCGGAATGACCCCGCCGTCATCCTTTTCCACGTCAGAGTCCTCTTCCACCAATTTGGCAAGCTGGTGCTTCTGCATTGCGGTGTTGGCTTTGGCATTCATTGTTTGTTTGAGTGGCTTCGAGGCTCTGATTTTGGTGGACATAGTTGTTTTCCGTGCGGCGGCCGCCTTGTCCTGCTTTGCATTTGTGCTCTTGCTTTTGGAGGGCTGATGCATCTCTTCGTCAGCTCCATCAACCTGCCGGCTACTCGGCTTGTGGTCCTTCTTCTGCGGCTCATCTTCGTCGTCTGGAGATTCAGGCAGGATGGTCAAAGTCCGATTGAGGAAGGGTGTAATCGAGAAGTTTGATTTGTCGCCCACATTGACTGAAACCCGAGGCTTCTTCGCAGCAGGCCCACCGTTCCCCGGCGTGCCAATAGTCATGTCCGGGTCGAACCTCGCAACGTTTCTCTTTCTAGGATTCGATACTGTTACTTGACCAGCCATCCGGGCTTTAGTGAGTTCCGCCGACTGAGCCATCTTGGCTGCTTGCAATTTCTCGATCTCTTCCTGCGCCTCGTGGAGTTGTTCTTTCGTTGACCGGAGCTTGTTGCGGAACGCATCAAGTTTTCCTTCCAGCACTTCCTTCTCGTTTTCCCATTCAGCGATCTTCTTTCTGTTCTCGCGTTCTGTCTTCTGCGCATCTCGCTGCGCTTTAGCGAGGTCTTTTCTGAGGCTCTCAACCACCGTGGACACGGAGTCGTCGCGAACAGCATGCTTCAACACATCCCGTTGCGCCTCCGATAGTTCTTTCCTCAGGGTCTCCATCTCGGCTCTGGTTTCTTCTTGGGCGGAAGAGTACCTGAATACGTCACGCTGTGCCTTCGCGAGTTCCTTCCTCAAGCCTTCGACCTCTGCGATTAACGCCGAGTCTTCACGAGAGCTGGACTCCTCCCTCGCTTTGATTCTCTGCACGGCACGCTTCTCGGTCTCGAGTTCAACCTGGAGGGAACTGACTTCACGCTGTAATGCCAGCTTCTCGGATAATAGTTTCTGGTTGGTAGACGATTGCGATTTCAGATGCTCCAATTCTGGTTTGATGGTGTTCAGCTCTCTTGCCAATGCCAGCTTTTCCGTCAACAGTCTTGTTGCGTCGGTGCTTGCCGCATTCAGAGCAACCACTTCTGCTCTTAGGTGCTCCAGGTGTCGGGTCTGGGCTTTCAGGTCCATTTGTGTCTCTTGCAGCCCTGCCTCGGCTTCTGCAAGATGCGCCCGCAGCTCCTCGTTGGTATCTTCCAGGTGCCGATGCTCATCTTCCTCCTCCTCAACGTGCTGCTGAAGATCATCATTCTCGTGCTCGAGTAAAAGCAGCCGCACGCGGAGTGCCCGCACTCGTTCCTCTTCGTAGATGCGCTCGGCTTCTCGCAAGGCGCGCTCGTAGGCAAGTTCAAGTTGGGTGGTTTTGATGGATTGCGCTATCTCGCAAGGGCTCAGGCAAGATAAGTCTGCCTCCATGGTCGGATAGGGCTTTGCAGACGGATATGCGTGCACTCTGGATGAGCTGATTAGAGGAGAGGGTCCAAGATGGTCTGTCTTCGCGGTGTTTATTGATCGTCCCAAAGCGGACTAGTGCGTCCCCTACAAAAACTGCGAGATCGCCTGCGCCTTTCTCTCCAGCTGCTCACAATCCACCGCTCCTCCATGATCACAGTGTATGTGCCGTGAGACTCTTATGTGCGAGACATGATGCTCTGTGCGTTCGTTGACAGTCATCTCAACGGACGGCTTCTCACTGAACCTTTCCAGCCACTTCTGCTCCTCCGTTCCATCTGTCCTACTGCTCGATGAGGTAAAACCGAACTTCCGGTGACAAGCTGACATGCGTAGGTAGGAGATGAAATGCCTGCCAATTCGCACCCGTTTGCGCTTGTATTCAGGCCTCACAGTTGACTTGCCAATCGGATTGTATTTAGCTCTGACCTAGACAGACAAACGTCCACCTGATCGCCGCTGAGCCATCTACCTGGAAGACTGGCCGCCGCCTGGGACACTGTATGTTGGGGGCGATATCACCATGCATGTTGATCACGACTTGGCCAGTTTCTCGGGCACAATGCTATTTAAGTTGACCACTTCCCCGCCTGACGACCTCCGTATCTTCAACTAAACCGGCCTGCTACTCCAAACTCGCCATGTCCGAAGTGATCCTACCAGCTCCCTCAGTGCTCACAGAGCGACTTCGCCATCAAAAAGTGGTTTTGGTAACGGGTGCTGCCTCGGGAATTGGATTTGCAGCCGCCCAGCTCTTTGCACAGCACGGCGCCAAAGTTATTCTGGTCGACTTGGCTGCAAACCAACTAAAGGCAGCCACCGAGACCATCGGCCATGGCTGCAACTTCCGAGTGTGCGACGTCACATCATGGGAGCAGCAGGTTGCTTTGTTCGACTGGGTGGAGCGCACGTACGGACCTCCAGAGATAGTTTGTCTCAATGCCGGCGTCGACCCAGAGCTTGCCACGTCGGAGACAGCCTCAGCAAAAGAGAAAGTGATCTCGAACTATCTCGCGGCTGAGTCTGAACCGCGACAGGGTGCCAGCGAGGGCGAAGCGCTGTTGAAGCCACCGCCAACGACCGTCTTCGACGTCAACTTCTATGGGGTACTTTATGGGATCAAATTGGCAGTGCACCACTTTGCAGCAGGAAAGGGAGGTCGAATCGTGATAACCGGTTCAGCGGCGTCCCACATGCCCGTCGTGTACCAAGATGTTTACGTAGCATCTAAACATGCTCTTGTCGGATTGATGCGGAGCACATCCCAGCGTCAAGAGCTCAAAGAAAAGGACATTGCGATTGCAATGGTCGCGCCGTGGCTCACGCACACGGGCTTGACCGCTAAGCTGCCGCCAGAGGTCCTCGATGCTTTCTCAACCGAGTCTAGCCAGCCAGTGGATGTTGCCATGGGTATCGCATACCTTGCGACCGCGGAGCAAGCTGGACAGGTCAATGGCAGATGTCTGTGGGTTAGAGGAAAGAGATGCATTGAGGTTGAAAGCGCCTATGAGAAATGGCTGGGAAGCTTGATAGCTAGCACATAGCGTTGAAAGTATTTTTAGGCCCGGGCTCGGGCTGCTTGGCCGCAGATGGCGCTCCTCTCCACAGTGTCACAAGAGTCAAATTTCAGCAATCAAGAAGATACGAGTACGGGCAGCCGACATCGGGCTGGGCATCCTCACTGTCCTCAAAAAATGTCGGAGCCGAGAGTCGATATCGATGCCGCCTACAAGCACGGTTGAGACATCCCCTAGGCGCCCATTTATTGAAGCTGCCGAGGTCGGTTGAATTCACGACCTTCGAAAACAAATGTTCGGCAGTATCTCCAGATTCTTTTTGTTGAAGAAAGGAATTGGATAGAATCTTGACACCATGGCGCAGCCGTCGGTAGCGGTTATCGGTCTTGGAGCACAGGGCGTCAACACGGTCAAGAATCTGCTCGAGCAAGGCTTTACCGTCACTGGGTTCGACCGGAACAGTTACATCGGAGGCATCTGGCATTATTCGGCGGAAAATCATGTCTCTGCACTTCCGACCACAGTGGTCAATATCTCGAGGGAACGCGGATGCTTCACAGACTTTGCATTTCCTCCGGGGACGGACTCGTACCCTAGCTCGGCACAGGTCGACAAGTACCTGAACGACTACGTCGACGCGTTCGAGCTCAGACCTCACCTGCGCCTGTCGACAAGGGTAGATGCCATCGAACGCGATGATACGCAAAATTGCTGGCACATTACTGTCTCGGGACCCAGCTCGGCAGAACCAGAAAGACTCAGGTTCGACAAGGTCGTGATGGCCACTGGCCCGCACAACAAACCGGTCATGCCAGATCTCCCAGGCCAAGAGCGTTTCAAAGGCGAAATCCTACACTCGATCGCATTCAAGGATCCCAAACCCTTCGAAGGCAAACGTGTTATGATCGTAGGGGCGAGCAATTCGGCAGCGGACACGGCCACATCACTCATTGGTGTCGCCAGTAAGGTCTACCTTTCCCATCGGCACGGAGCGAATGTTATGCCCAGACATCTGAAGAACGGAAAGTCGCTAGACCACGCGCTTAGTTATCGTCAATTCCAGATCAAGGATGCGACAGACTCGGTGGCCCCTTGGCTCTCCATGCGATTCCTGGAAGCCTTTGTTAACAAGACGCAGCGCGAAGAATTCGGCACTTTCGATCCTCAATGGCGTCTGCAGCCGGCACCTTCCCTTCTCCACCAGAACCCTACCATCTCAGAGAGCCTCATTCCAGCATTACGCGAGGGCACGATAACTTCAACACATGCGCCGAAGTGCATCACCGGTGACTGGACGGCTGAGCTGCAGGACGGCAGCATACTTACCGTGGACAGCATAATCTTCTGCACCGGCTACTCGCTCGACTACTCTATCTTGGGGAGGTACGACCCGACTCTGAACTCTTCTGCCCCGGGCGTGCACACGAACGACACGCCACGGCTGTACCAGAACATTTTCTCCCTGGACCACCCAGAAAGCCTCGCCTTCGTCGGGGTTGCAATCATCATCTTCCCTGCATTCCTTCTTTCCGATCTCGCGTCCATGGCGATAGCGGGTGTTTGGTCGAACCGGCCAGAGACACCTTCGCTCCCATCTCAGCAGGAAATGGAGCAGTGGTACGCGGAGCACTTGACGTGGGTTAGTAGCATTCGCGCGCTAAGCCCAGACCGCAAATTTGTCAGACTGAGCGTTCGAAGTCGGCAGTGGCTTCCATGGGTCACGGACAAGGGAGGCTGCAACATCGACAACCACCTCGGCTACTTTAGTCCGGGTTCTTGGAAGCTTTGGTGGCATGACCGGCCGTTCTACAACTTGCTTGCCTACGGGATATACTCACCCCACGTCTTTCGGTTGTTCGAAAGCAGTCGACCAGGTGGGCGAAAGAAATGGGACGGCGCAAGAGAGGCAATTGTGCGCGTCAATGAGGACGTGAGAGCCGGACCGGAGAAGCGAAGGAAAGAAAGAGCCTGAAAAGCAGCCGGTGCGACCGCTTGGATGCAAAGCACTGACCAGTCCGTCAGTGGTTCACTGTACATTAATGTCATCCCGGATACCCTCTGCCCTACGTTGGAAGAGGTCTCGCGTGCCGACCGAAAGCCGTACTCCGAGCTCGGGCACAAACTCCTGCCCAGAGCCGCTTCGTGATTAATCTCCCTGGTTGCGGAAGTCGAGATCCGTTACATATATTTCAAGGACTAGTCCCCGGCGCTATTCTGGGCGGCCTGTGCTGTATATTTTTTTTCTTTCGGCTGGCACGCCGGGGAAAACCCTCGGTATTTACCACAGTACATAAGTTCCACAGCTGTCTTGGAGCCTGGCCTTAGGGAAGATTCGTGGGACGAGAGACCACCACGGTAAGCCTTGACGCGGGACCTGGCTTCGGACCCGATCGATGTGCCACGCAACCGTCGTCTGGGCTGCCAGATGGCGTCGTTGGCGTTGGCTGGATTCTTATCAAATGCAGGTTACCTAAGTCCCAGGCATGGGCCCCCTTCGCCGGTCACTCGGCGCTGAGTAAAGCCATGCGTCCTTCCCAATCGCGTAATGGGCTTGGGAGCTTAGCGACGATTGATATTGGATTGTGCAGAACTCATGAGCGACCCTATGTTTCAGAGTTATCTCCTGACGCCTCGACAAGTTCCAGCACCGAGCACGTGCCTGTGTACTGAGCCTCGCACGGCTCTATCTGCTGCCTTCTAGCGGTCTCTCTATGCAAGCATATTAGCTCATCCCTTTGCTCCACGACACCCGCCTCACTAATCCTTATATTATGGGACGAGGTCAAGTCATGGGCCTGTTTCTGACACCATGTCCACCTACCTTATCTGGAGTTTGCCAAGTGGGTAAAATGAGACCAAAGCAATGCTTTCTCAACGACATCCAACGGTGAGGTTCGTGCCCCAGCTGGGCGCAAAATCGACACAAGTCGAGAAGGAACTCGAGATTGCGAACCAGAAGTCGCATGCGGCAAGATGGTCTCGTAAGTAGTCCTGGTGCCGCCAAGCCCTTGTCGTTGCTTTTCTATCACTTTACGCCCTCGAAAGCCGCAGTGGTCCATGATTTCTGCCTCACCAACTGTCTTGTCGACGATGCTCATTTACCGGGAACAACAGATGCGAGACGCAAGCAGAAAAAGAAAGAGCAGGAGGAAGCTTTGCGGGCTCAGAGCCAAGGCAAGTCTTTCCCATGGCTGGTAACTGTGCCAGGTTGATGACGAGATGCTCTGCAGGGCTTCCCACCAGCGCACGGCATGGTGCCGATACCACTGAGCGATATGAATACGGCGAATACGGCTATGCATCCATTTGCCAGCCAGGTGGCTCCTCGCGATTAAGAAATCCCGCCGCAGCATCCCGAGCCCACTTGAGTCTGCTCGAAATCCTCCGTGACGGCAACTCCGATCCATTCAACACCCAGGGTCTGCCCATTACGCCAGTCATCAACAAGCTCATCACTTTCATCAGGGATGCTTACCTCCCGGGGGTCTACGTCACATCCTATATGAAATTCCGAGAATCGGTGCCTGGCGCCCCTCGCCTCACCACGATCGGAGAGGGATTTCACGTCTTTGGGCGTCGCACCGTCACAAAAGTATGGAATTCAATGAAAGAAGAGCTCTCGGAAGAGGGCCGTGCGCTCTCATGGTGCTCCAGCTATCTGCCCGTCCTGGCGAAGTTTTCTGCACCAGACACAGCCCGTGAGCTAAACCTGCTTGCCATGAAGCTGCGGACCAAGAGCATGAAGATCCTGAAAGGGCACATCGAGAACATGACGCTCGACACCCCGCCGGATATATCGTTAATCTCGCAGATTGTGTCCCTGTTTCGGGCGGCGTGCAAAGAGGGCGACATCGCCGCGGCAAAGGTTCATGCAGGTATCATACAGCGTCTGGTCGACAGGGTGGAAGTTCCCGACCGACACATCCAGACGCTGTTTATGACTTGCATGAACAATGACTCGGAATTGGCGATAGCCCAAATCCGCAACACATTCTTTGACTACGAGAACTGGATTCACAAACAAATTCGCCGCTTCTGGGCGGAGAGTCTTGAGAGGAACATGCCGGCTTTGCCACCGGAGTACCAAGCCCTTCACAAGAGCATTACCCTATCGGCCACACGTCAGGCGGCGATTCGACTTCGTCAATACCTGGTCTACCGTTCTACGGAGGTGAATCTGAATGATCCGGAAGACCTCGATCGTACAGATGCCGTCTACGCCAATTTTACGACATACTCACAATACGACTCTGGCGTCTTGATCAACGTATACATCAACTTGGTTGCCGGTAAGTTCTACGAGATGGAGGAATCGTCGCGGCTCATACAAGCCGCGCTGGCTTTGACAACTCTGCATGTTTCGCGACGTGGGATTTTCGAAGCGACCGTCTACGGGTGCGATCATCGCAGCAGCCATCACATCATCATCATCAACCATCTCGAAGGCACGATGAGAAAAGTCATGGACACTGCCTCGGCGGATGTGCTCGATCAATATCGCGAGGCCCTGCTTTGGGTGTGCTTCTACGGTGCTAGATTTGAATGGCGCGTAAACCAGAAGATCCAGGGCCTCACTCCTCCAAGGATATGGTTCTCGAAGACGTTTGCACAGCAGGCCGAAATACTAGGGTTGACTGAATGGCTTCAGGCCCGGCAAATCATCAAGCAGTTCGTCTTCTATGGTCAGTCGTCCCTATCCTCCCCGGACTCGGTCTGCGTCCCGCTTTGTTTCCGTTGTAGCCGAGCAGTGATTCAAACCGCTCTGTCTCCTGACAGCTCTATAGAATTTCTGGAGCCTTACCTGCCCATGTGGTTCGACGAGACTATGCGACTTCATGCGCGAAGCGACGATAACCACGAAAAGACCCCTACGCAGCGAGTCGTCTGACACGACCGACCCTCCCTCTTGAATCTTCGATGCTACGCGGAGTGTATTCAAATGTCCATGCGCGACAGGCTTCTCAGGACAACAGACGAGGATGCTTGTGTTTCCCTGCACAACAAGGATCAACTGCCTGCACCCCAGGAGGCGGCTCGGAGGTTGTCTCAGCGTAATTAATAATGAGGTGCCCCTCATCCAGGTTTTCTTTGGGATGGTCCAAGCATGCCATCTACCATGCCTTTTGCATCACCGCCACTCTATGACTCAACCGGCCCTTGCAACCAATGCATCGTCAACGCTTCGATTCGGCGGACCATAATAGATGATCACTGCCGACAACCAGGCTACGATGCCGCAATGCCAAATATGGATACATCAGGATGCTTTAGTATCCATGATGAAGTTCCTCAAAGCCGTCTTTCATATCTCTCTGGGATCTATAGCTGTTACGAGGACTTTTTGTCAAAGACCGGCCCATCACTTGGAACCATCACGAGACATAAAATCACCCCCAAGGATACGTCTGACCTTTTCTTCTCCAGAACGATCAATGGCCACGACACCATCCCGCGGATGCTCGCCCTCGTGTGAAGAGACGACCTGCATCTTCCTACAAAAGGAACAGGAGCGTCCAGAGGAGAGATTCAGCACAAGGACCAGACGACCTGTAGTTTGTCGTGTTTGCGCAGCTGGAAGGCGGGGGCGTCCTGGCGGCCTTGTTCGACGTGGCATTGGGTCTCTGTGCCGAGGGTTGCCGAGAGACTCTCGCGTCTGGGAAATCATGGTTGTTCACACAGCTAGCTTGGGGATTAGCTATCGCGCTGCCGTCGCTACACCGTGCATAGTCCTCATCAAGACGTGGCTGGAAAGGAGAGAAGGAAGAAAGTGGTTCCTGAACGCGTAGCTACTGGACTAGAACAACTCCGTTAAGGCCGATGGATGCTAGGACGTTATATATTAGCTCGAGAAGTCAATCTTCGTTATAGTAGAAGACAGTTCCGCAGCGTTTAATTAAGGAGTTAAGGTCACATTATCCCCTAACATGTTTACTCAGGAGTGCTTAGGGAGCACTCAGTTAAAACCCAAGGGTGCCAGGTTACGCAATTAGGGTTTCTGTTCTCAAGCAAGTCGGCCGAACATTGTGGCTGGTGATTGGCTGGCTGAAAAGTGCAACTTTCCCGAGTATCAGCCAAGACTGAACACCTGTTGCGAAGCGACGCTCTGTTCACCACTGAGACCCCAACCCTCGATCAGCCTGCCCCAGAAGACGAGATGCGGTTCCTAAGGCTCCTTGCCCTCACGGCATTCTCGCTCGGCGCTGCTGTCTCGGCCCGAAAGGCAGCAACGACCAGCAAGTTTGACACGTACTCCTCGCATTCGGCGCCCTTTGAACTCGACGAAACGAGCTACAATGACTTGACGGCCTCGCCGCGGGACTACTCCGTCGCCGTGCTCTTGACCGCCCGGGACGCAAAATACGCATGTGGGATCTGTCGAGACTTTGATCCAGAATGGGCCATCCTGGGACGCAGCTGGCAGAAAGGGGACCGCAGCGGGCAGACGCGGGTCTTGTTCAGTACCTTGGATTTCGACCAGGGGAGAGGCGTGTTTATGAAGGTTCGTGGAAGGAAATGAAACATGCTGCCTGCGTCCTGGAATGGGCTGTCTCCCCTGCTAACATGAAATTTCCCAGCTCCAACTCCAAACCGCGCCTGTCCTACTGTTATTCCCTCCCACCGTGGGCCCGCACGCCAAACCCGACGGCGGCCAACCTGAACGTTTGGACTTCCTGGGTCCCCAATCCGCCGAATCCGTCCACGGCTGGCTGTTGCGACACCTTCCTTCGGGGCAGGACTACCCTTCGATCGTGCGGCCCATCAACTTTGCGAGAATTGGCGTCACCATTACCGTCCTGTTGGGTGTCTTCACCTTCCTCACCGTGGCATACCCGTACATCCTGCCGATTGTGCAGAACCGCAACCTGTGGGCGGGCATCAGCCTGATCATGATCTTGCTGTTCACGAGCGGGCATATGTTCAACCACATTCGCAAGGTGCCGTACGTGGCGGGCAATGGACGCGGCGGGATTAGTTATTTCGCCGGCGGCTTCCAGAACCAGTATGGTATGGAGACGCAGATCGTTGCGGGCATGTGTAAGTTCAGGACACCATACACTCTTCGCGTCCGTTCGCGTCAGTGTTGCCTTTTGCTAACCCCATGACAATAGACGCGCTACTGGCCTTTGCGGCAATCAATCTGGCTCTCCGCGTCCCGCGGATCAGGGACCCCAAGACTCAACAAGCCGCCGTTATCATCTGGGCGGCCGTCCTCTTCGGCATGTACAGCTTCTTGATGAGTATTTTCAGGATCAAGAACGGAGGATATCCCTTCTGGCTGCCGCCGTTCTGATTGATCTGCGTGGTTGCTTGGCTGGTTGGACCTGAGGCTTTGGCAACCGACGCACTGTACTGTAACAAAAAGACACGGGTGGCGTGCCTCGTGCCTACCTCAAAAGCGATTATAGATATGCATACATAGCGGGCCAGGAATGAAAAGCTAAGCTTCGATACTGTCCTTGTCCTGGTGAAATCGATTTGACCTTCAATCAAGGGAACCCCGGCCTAGTGAAAGGATTCGGCAGCTTAGTTTTCGGTAATGCGAGTTGATACACGCACTTCCGCTCCTTCCTGCCAGCATATGGGCGCATTGGCCTTGAGCTACTCTACGAGATATATCTCGGCAAGGCGGGCCACGACGCCGCTACTCGGTAAGAAATAGATAGGGAGGAGGAGGGAGGGAGGGAGGAAGGAAGGAAGGGAGGAAGCTGGATACAGGAGGTGGTAGATGGGTAGATAGAGAGGTAGTCGAGATGGACGACCGCGATCAAGCCACTTAGTGACGTCGACCAAAGGATAAAGTACATAACAAAGTGAGAGGAAGGTCAGCAGTGGTCACCGTACAGTGAGATCACAGCGAGGGAAAGTGTCGGTGTTTATCCGGGGCTGCTCCGCATTCTATCTACGCCATGTTAGAAAATATTGGAGAAATTGACTTCGAACTGAGACGAGCCTCACCCACTCGTGCCACTATAAGCCTGCGCCGTACGAGTAATGACCACATCCATTTGCATTTGCCATATAAACTTTACTTTGTGTGCTTAGTTTGTTCTCGGGCGTGTCTGGTTGTGCTTAGATAATGGAGGAATTCTCCCAGTCCCGCGGCGACGACGACCTGTTTGACGACGAAATCATCCCCTTCGAAAATCCACCTTCTCCGGAGAAAGTTGCTACTCAGCTTGAGCAAGTATCATTAGAGCCTTCGTCGATACCTCCTCCGATCGAAGCTATTAGTGCAGCTGTTCCTGCTCCGCAAGCCGCAAAGCCACCCGCCCCGACCTCAAACGATGCCCCGATTCCTGGCTTCGGACAGAAACCAAGAGGAAGAGGCGGGCAACAACAAGCTGGACGGGGCGGGAGCGGAGGACCCAGAAAGCCCTCCGCTGGACTGGGAGAGTCGAAGTGGGCGACAAAACCGGCAGCAGACTCCGACAAGTCGACTACACGAGCAACGAAGCCTGCCAAATCACAACCTCAAGAGCCTCAACCGACTCCTACACAACCAGAGACAACGACGACGATCACGAACACCGAACCCTCGGGGACTCAAACTCAATCCACCGACGATACCCCAACGGCAGCAGCTCCTTCGGCGGTTCAACCGCCCGCCAAAACCCCTGCCGTGCGCGGCGACCGTACATTGACAGGCGGCCTCGCCCGCCCGAAACTCACCGAAGAAGAACTCAGTGCGAAACTTGCAGCCGCAAAGGAACGCTCTCAGAACGTCGCGGCAGCCCACGCCCGTGCGCAAGCCGATGCAGCAAGCTTTGAGGAAAGAGAACGCATAGCGACGGCGAAGAGGGCGGTGGAGAGGAAGGAGAGGCGCGTCATGGAAGGGGAGCGGGAGAAGAATCGGCTGAGGAAGCTGGGGAACAGGGAGGGACGAGAGTGGGACCGAGATAAGGAGGATGTGAATGCCGAGGTGAACGGACGGGGCGGCCGGAGAGGTGGTGGATATGCCGAGTACGGCGGGCAGGGGTTTGCCGCGGGACAACGGGACGAGGACGATTTAAGGCAGTATGAATGGCATGATGATCGTGGAAGAGGAAGGGGAAGAGGGAGAGGTGGCAGAGGAGGCAGAGGACGAGGTCGCGGAGGACCCAGAGGGGGAGGGGGAGCAGGAGGAGGCTCTGGCTCGGGGTGGGATCAGCAAACTCAGCAGCAACCCGACACCTCTGCCGAAGCTGACTTTCCCGCTCTTCCTGGCGCGGCATCCAAAGCAGCACATCCGCAGAACGAGCACACAGAAACAAAGCCAGCTGCAAAAGACAACCATAAACCGAGCCCGCGACGTTGGGATTCGGCCGGCGGTGGCGGAGGCACATGGGCAGAGCAGGTCGAATCCAGCGAGCTGAACGCCGAAAATCTGGACTAGACGACGAACTTCTGGTAGTGACGGAGAGTCAAGGGGATTGCTTTGTTGCTCTACGCCGCACGTAAATGATGTACATCTACCATTGGGAGGCAGCGAATGAAGCGTTCGTGCGAAGGAAGGAAAAGCAAGTGATCTATCTGAAATTGCCCCTGCTCTTGTGATTGTCGGGCGATGGTAGGCTGCTACCATTACCCCCTGCCCTCAATGTCTGAAGTCGGTCAAATCAACTCCCCGTCCTCATCCTCTGCTCCCTCCTCATCCTCCTCGCTGAAGTCAATGTCGCGTTTCATCGCCTCTTCCGCCAGCCTCTGCACCTCCGCCAACCCGCTGATCTCCTCCACATAGCCCTTCTCGTTCATCGCCTTGGCCACGAAATCCCACCCGTCTTTCTCGTACGCGCCGACTACCTTGTCCGAACACGCGCTACAGCAATCATAACTCTGCCCCGTGATGTTGAGGTTCGTGAAGTTGGCGAGGAAACCTCTGATCTGGTGTGGGATGATGCCGAGCGGATGATCGCCGCGGTGGTCGGAGGACGTGGTGGCCGGCGCGGCGGGGCCGAGAGGGTGTTGCAGGATCGAAACCAGGAGTTCGACCAGCAGGGCAGATGCTATTGCCGCAATCCCAGGCCTGGTGACCGTGCATTGCTGATCCAGCGTGAGGTCTTTCATGGAGTCGGCGGGAGCAACGACGTCGTTGCAGAAGTAGCAGCCCAACTCCTCGCCGTCGCCGGCATGCTGGACTTGCGAATCTTGCTCCTCGGTCTCGCCATCCTTGAGATGATCAACATCGTGGCTCGGAGGCGAGAGTTTCACACCATGTCTCATGACCACATACGTGTCGAACCCAAGGGCTGCGTTCATGACGATCTTCCCACTTGCTTTGCCCATCACGGTCGGTAGCCATCTCGACTCTCTCGTGTCCATCAGCAGGAAAATCACATCGTGTTCGTCAACCAGTTTCTTTAACTGTTCGTACTCGGACTTTGTCTTCTCGTAGTCTGTGGTCGGATGGCCTGCCATGGGTACACTCAAGACATGTCCTGTGGATTGCACGCCGGGATATATCGTCTTCAACGCCTCTGCTGCCGCGAGGGCTTTTTTCTTCCCTCCCTCAAGGCAATCGTTGAACGTAAACAGCGGTTGCCGAACAGGGTTACTGAAGCTCACGCTCCCGTTATCCACGAACGTGATATGTCTCACCCCCCAGCCCATCAAGTTTCTCGACACGTACGAACCCAGTGTCCCCGCGCCGAGGAGTAGGCATTTCGTCTGTTTGATCTTCTCGAGGTCGAGATTTGGAGAAATGCGCCATTTCATGAGTTTCAGGTTGAGGTCGACGGAGGAGTCGGCTAGTTTCGTTGGGTCCATGTAGCTGGTGAGGTCGGCAGTGCGACCGGTGAGTTTATTGGCGGCGTTGCGCTCCCAGCCTACGACTTTAGGCATGGTTTGCGAATAGTCCGTCTGCGCTGCGGAACCGGCGGATTTTGCCTTGTGAGAGATTTCCATGTTAAAGATCACACTCCGTGCTGCATCTCGACGCGTGTGGGTCTCCCGATAGCAGAGGATTTGGACTTTGTCGAGTTTCCACCGTTGTCGCACCAGAACAAGAAGATTGCGGAGCATCCAGCCCGGTGCAACGGGGCCGGGTTCGCTATAGTTTGAGGGGTCGGCGAAGCAAACGAAAATATCTTCTGGATCTGTGTTGTCGAAGAAGCCAGTCTCGTAGCTTGATAAGGCGCTGATGTTCCAGGTGTAGCCGAGATTCGAGGTCGGAGTGAGCGGCGACTGCGGTGATGTGGGACCAGCGTACTCATCCTCGCTGAAACCCCTCTCGAAAATGGGCCTGTCACGGACTTTCTTCGCCAGGAAAAATCCATGTTGTCTTGAATCGACACCATATTTCCAAGTCATGACGTTCTCAACCAGCGTTGTACTCTCGATCCACGTTAGCTTCTTGAAGGGGGTTCCTGTCTCTGGACTGGCAACACTTCCAGTACTCTGCACCGGCGTCCATGGCGGATCCATCACCAGTGCGGGAAACGCAAACCAATAGTTGAACTTATACTTTTTGAGATCGGCGAAGCTCAGCACCAGAAAGCTCGCGAGCAAACTCGGACACGAATAGATCGTCCCATCGTTGATCGCGTCCCAAATGGTTTTCCCCGCTTGCTGGATCATGGCCAACTTGTCGATGTTGCGATACTCCTCGACCGTGTTGAAGTTTCTGATAATGCCTTCCGCGCGATAGAAGCCGGCAGGCACTTCGTCGCTGGTTAGAGCGTTGGCGTGGACTTGCATCCGGCAGGAATGTTCCTTGCTGTCTGCCGGGCGGATTTCATACAGACCCAGGAGTTTCCGCGCCGAATCGTCGAGTTTGTCATGGTTGATTTTGTGCGATGCTAGAGAGGCATAGAAGGGGATTTCGATGTCCGAGGCGAAGGGGACGTATTGCATGATTGAGACAGGACGGTCCGACCCAGTCTCTGGGGGTGGCGCTGCTTACGGTAAGTGTCCGAATTCAGCACGGGTGTTCAGGAATGAAGGAGAATGTTTGCAAACGATGTAAGACTCTCTACGGAGCAGTCAGCCGTAAGAATGATGTATCCTCGTAAAGGTGAGAAAGATGGTTAGAGGTTGGCCTGGAGTTCCTGCAGTCCTGGAGGAACGTCCCAGACGGACGACGTGCATGTGGAGTGGCTGGGGGGGTGCCGCGAGGCTAAAAGTTGCTCGGCTCGAATCAGGCACCACAGGCTCCCGCCCGTCACCTCCACCTCACCTCCACCTCACCTTCGCCTCACCTCGCCCAGGTGGCCCCTGCACGTGATATACTCCCTGCCCGTCCTTAGTCAGCCCTGAACCTTCGTCATTCTACGGTCATTCGGACGCGTTAAATGACCACTTTACGCGTCTTGTGCGATGTACATCAAACGACCAGAAGGAGTCCTCAGGCAGGTGACAGCAAGGCACACTCGAAGTAGTTCGGTCAATTCGTCCAGCAGGGAGATCCGAAGCAGTCGCTGTCGAGCCAGCGCATCTTGAACTAAGACGCGTGGGCAGGACATCAATGGGCGATCTTTCTTGAATGGTTCAGGGACAGCCTTGCCCTCACTACCTCGAATTATTGCGCACCCATCATCGCCAGATTAAACACACCGACTGAGCACAATGTTAATCGGCATCTGCGGCTCCATCTGCGCCGGCAAACACACCACAGCCGAATACCTAGTCCAACAGCTCGGCTTCCTCCGCCTGCATCTTCCCACACCGACTCAACTACAACCGTTGCAAAACTCTTCCAACGGCACCACCCCATCACACGCCTCTCGCTATAATCCCTCACCATCTTCATCACCACCGACTATAGACCACCTACGCCTACTCCCCAGCGTGACCGACCAAGTCGGCACCCGAGGCCTCTCGTTTCCCGACGTCGAGTCCTTGCTAGATTTCGTGACCAAACGATGGCGCGAACACTGGGTCTTGACGGATATCTACGACGAAGAGACTCTAGAGTTACTTCTCCGAAGGCCATTCTTCATGCTCATCAACGTCGACGCACCCGTTGGTGTGAGGTTTGAGAGGTTCAGCGACCGGTATGTGTGGACAGCTCATCCCAATCTGATTCCTCCCCCGATTTCTCAAGTTTGGTTCTCCTGTACCCTGTTCTCGGCGCATGAGTTCCGGAGCCTGGATATTCTGTCCTGTCGCCTTCGATTTGTTATTTATTCCTGCTCTTTATCATCTCTCTCCTCATGGAAAAAGTCCATAATCACGGACTATACGACTTGTTACAAGGCCAAAGCCATACCCCTACCCTGGTACATGTGCGCAGTAGCATTTCTTGAACTTCAAGATCGCCGTTCTACCCTACCGTGTATTGTACTGTGTCTTATTCAGGTCGCCGGAACCCCAACAACCAAGTCCAAGTGCAAGTCCAAAACCAAAGAACAAAAATGGCTAACTTCACCGCCCACGCGCGAACTATAGCTGTACGAAACGCAACCTGTCCCCCATGCCACTCGCCGATTTCATCCACTACAACGACCTACAACTATACGGCTCGAGAGGAGACCCCCAGCTAGACGAAGGCACAAACTCACGTCCCTCCCGGTCAGCACTCGCCCCGCTCCTCGCGCACGCGCACCTCTCGATCCTCAACACGCACCGCACGCCCTCGGCGTACCACGCCTTCCTGGGCACGCTGGACCTCTCATCCCCGACGCGCCTCCGCCCGACGTGGGACGCGTACTTCATGACGCTCGCGTCGCTGGCCTCGCGGCGGTCGAACTGCATGAAGCGCCGCGTCGGGTGCGTGCTCGTGCACCACGCCCGCATCATCTCGACGGGCTACAACGGCACCCCGCGCGGCCTGGCCAACTGCAACGAGGGCGGCTGTCCGCGCTGCAATGCCGCCTCGGCCGGCGGCGTCGCCCTCGCCACCTGCCTGTGCCTGCACGCCGAGGAGAACGCGCTGCTCGAGGCCGGCCGCGAGCGCATCAGGGACGGCGCCGTGCTGTACTGCGACACGTGTCCTTGCTTGACGTGTAGTGTCAAGATCGCCCAGGTCGGCGTCAAGGAGGTCGTGTATAGCCAGAGTTATAATATGGACGAGGCCAGTCGCCGGGTGTTGGGCGAGGCCGGCGTGAACTTGAGGCAGTTTGTGCCTACGAGGAGTGGCTTCGTGGGGTTTGATGTGCTTGAGGAGGCTGGTCACTTGGATGTTGTGGACGGGAGCCAAGGTCAGATGGTCGTGCTGAACGGCACGAAATGAAGACAGGCAGGCTTGCAGAGCGAATTTACTGTCCGAAGTCTCACGTGGCAGGCTTTGTGAAGCGGAAGCGGACGCGGATAATATCAATATCAATATCAATATCAATGAAAATTGTCAAATGAGGGTATCGCTCCTAGTCATGCTTGCAGGTCGCCAATCCGAATACATGCAGTTCTGCGTTGTAGCTAATCCAATGCGTATCGACATTTAACCCCGATTCCAAAGCTCTTGTCCGGCACAAAACCCACCATCCGGTGGTGCTGGCCGTAATCCAATGCCTCTCGCCACTTCAAAACGTCTCGTTCAAGTCATAACCCTCTCGTACATTGGTCAAGCCTATACCAGAGTCCTGTGCATTCACCAGCCCATTCACGCCAATACTTTGCCGTTTCATTAACTTACTCGCCCCACTGATACTCGACCGTTTACTCGGACTCGGGATTGCACTACCGACATCGCTAGTGCGTCCTTTCGCAAACGTTGCCCGTCTCGGTAGGGGCGTGATGCCAGCATCAATCTCGTTGGTTTCGACCTCTTCATCCATGGCACCGTCCAAGCCGCCATAGCTGCTGAGACTGCTTTGCGGTCGGACTCTATCCGTGGACGCGTTGGGTGCGAAACCAGCACCAACGCCGCTTCCCAACGGGGCTCGTGGAAAGCCAGAGACACTGGCTCGGCTTCCCGGGCGGGAGTGGCTGGGTGCGAATGACGAGCGAGATGACGGAAGCCCACTTGTTCGAGATGCTGGGCGAGGTGGAGGGGCCGCCATCTCGCCTCTTCTTGGGGACGGCGGCTGTTGATTCAGTGACGGCCGACTTGTCTTCGGTTTCGGCGTGGAAGTCTCAAAGCGTGTTGGGGATGGAGGTGGTTGGTTGAGTGACGGTCGGCTCGTTCGCGTCCTGGGCATGGATGGCGTTTCGTGCATCTTGTCGAGTATAGAATCATTGCCGCTAATATTACTGCCGTTTGTCCTTTTCCGGGAGCGGACGGTGACAGAGGATGGTATGTGATTGCCGAGAGCCGAGCCACTCCTGGGTGAAGTCCTGGGTGGCGTGCGAACGGGAGCCGGTAGCTTCGACTTGGCGGCGTGAGCTCGTTCCGTCAGCGCTGCGAGCTTTCCTTGCATGTTCTTAAGGTGGATGATCGACGCTGACTGAGGTAACCCTGAAGGTCGTTGTTGAGAGCTTGCCGGTCTCGACAGACTCTGTCGGAATGATGCCGAAGGCCCCGTTCGAGCTAGGGCTGGAATGGAAGGACCCCGAGCATGACCCGCGGGTCTCGAGGCGGTGGAGCCTGCAGTGGAAGGTCGTGAAGTAATTCCGTTGGCCGTGAGTGATTGCCTGGCTTTGGGGATAGCTGGCGTCGCGAAGGGTTTGGATATCTTGGTCGACTTGTCAGAAAATGGTGGTGAGGGTGGTGTTGGTGTGTCTGACAAGGATGACTTTGCCGGGGGGGTGTCGAAAGTTGGCGAAGAGGCGGTCGTGGTCGTGGGAGATAACTCGGAACGTGGAGACGCAGATAGCGATATCGGTTGGATGGTCAAGTGCTTTTCTCGTGGCGCCAGTTGTTCGGTGGCTTTCTGTAGCTTCTCTTTGGTAATCTCGGCCTCGATTCTCAGATCGGACAGTTCATCGCGCAGCCTCTGCGCTTCGATCCTAAGTGCCTCTCTTTCCTGCTCTCCAGCGCGCATTTCTTCCTCGAGCATGACGCTGCGCTCGATTGTCTGGTTGTATTTCTGTTCCATGTCTTCCAGCGAAGACTCGGTATTCCGTTGCTTTCGCTCGTAGTCGTCATTGGCGACCTCGGTGTCGCGCAGGCGCAGATTCAGTTCTCGGTTCGTCTCTCGAAGCTGGGTGATTTCCTTCTGCAGCGCATTCTGAGCATTCGACGCTTCCATTTTCGACTGCTTGTATTTCGTCTTCCACTCCTCGATCTCATACTGCAGGTTGGAGGCCTTGTCCTTCCACTGCCGTTCGCGCTTTTCGGTTGCCTCGACGTCTTTTTCTAACTCGGCCTCAAGTTCCTTACTAGAGGCTTGAAAGTCCGCAAGTTCGGATTCCAACAGTTCATACTGTGCCTTGTAGTATTTTAGCGCTTCTTCGGTCGAGGTGCCTGCGCCAGGGGGTGAAGAAGGCACCCCGTCGATGAGGGCCATGCTGGTGGCGATTTTGTGAGTCTAATCGTAATAATTGGGTCGCCTAGCGTTGTCGGTGTGTTTTATATGTGTGAAAGTCGAATCCGGTGCCGAGGGTGGCGCGGTGAGTCGGTTGGTGTTTCTTGTTGACCTGTTCTCCATAGGCTGTTGACGATGCGACGCGGGTTTCGGGCGGTGAGGTTGGTGTTTTCGCAATTGTTGTCGTGGTGTCGGCGGTCGGGGATATCCGAAAAGATGGCGATGATGATTATGCTGCTGCTGCTGTGGTTAGTATCGCTGGCCGAGTCTGCGCTGGGAGGCAGCTCCCTCGGTGGCAGAATCCAGGGAAATAGTGGCAGGAGACACAACTACAAACACGGGGTCCTGCCCTGCCTGCCACCGGCAACGGCGACCGCCAAGCCGGGCTAATCTGCACGTAATTCTCCGATTGACCCGCTACACTTTCTCTTCCCAGTGGTCAGAGTAAGTAGATGATTACACTAAGCTCACGAGTCTCAACATCCAGGCGTGCTGAGTGACCTGTAAGACCAGCCTGCCAGACATCGGCTCTGAGATTGCATCGGGTGGACTTGCAGACACCTGGCAGAGTCGGTGTCATACATGGCAAGATATGTCCTATGAAGTTGCCGCGAATGACCCAAAGGTCTGGGAATTCGACGATAGACAGCCGTGGTACGAACAAGAGCAGCCATGATGTCCAGCTACAGGGGATTGAAAAGGCTTGCCTGTCATCCATACCATCTAAATTGTCCGCAGAGGGCTTTTACATCCAAGGTTT
Organism: Capronia americana; assembly: GCA_016110215.1. NCBI lineage: Eukaryota > Fungi > Ascomycota > Eurotiomycetes > Chaetothyriales > Herpotrichiellaceae > Capronia > Capronia americana. The sequence goes on from JADWQD010000009.1 coordinate 1,377,940, forward strand.
AGATGGGTTGGATGGGTGTCGCGACGCCACAAACCCCTGTTCTACGCGACTCGCCGTTCTCGGACATATGTACATCTGATCGGTGCAGACTCGACCACGTTTTACCACGGCCATCCCACAGCATGCAATCTTTTGGGTCGGACCCCATACACCAAGCTCGGGCCGTCACGCTAGGAACTTGGCCGATTGTATTCTATATCTTGTTGTCCAAGACCGGCTCATGAAGGTAGTGCGACCGCTCATATGTCAAGCGAGCGCTGTGTCTCGATTCCTCGTTGACGAACGGCAAGAACTGGACAACCCGGACTCCCAATTTGGGGGCGACTTCGAGACATTCTCCGGACATCTCGTTGGCGCCCAGTAATGACTCGAAGGCCTCCAGCAGTTTCTCCATAGGCACTAGAGCCCCAACCCTCTCGGCCTTCGCATATACTGCCTCAGTGGAGATTCCCGTGCGGATCTTGTTGGGACACACTGCGTTCAGAGTAATCTTCTCCTCAGCAAGGATCTTCCCGTAGGAGCGGACCAGTCCGACAATGGCACTGAAGGCTCGTTAGTTTTCTTTTCAGCATCACGAATGCTGGTGGCCTTTGTGCATTGGAAAGGATGGATGACAATACATACTGCTTTGCGGCTGTATACAGTGGTACAGTTTCGTGGATGTAGAAGCCGCAGACCGAGGCAACTGGCGCAACTAGTAGAAGATTGTGTTAGGTACAGGGTTGAACAGGGAGCGTGTGCAGATGGTCGAAGTGCTTACTCTTCCCCCGAAAGCCGTATCTGTTGGGCGGCTGGCGTCGGAAATGCTGCACAGCCAGACTGATCGTGTAGATGGCGCCGACACAGTCCACGTCGAGCACAGTCAGGTCAGGCTTCTCGTATCCCGCCGAGTCGGGCCGGTTGGGGAATGTACGCCGCTCGCCAATGCCAGCAATGGGGAAGACATAATCGATGCGTTTGAACTCAGCCTCGGCGATTTCCCACGCGGCGCGTTGCGAATCCCACGAAGCCACATCCGCCTCGACTGTCCACACCATCTGCGCGGTTGCGTTCAGCTCGTTGGCCAATGCCTCGGCGCCTTTGCGGTTCAAATCTGCCACGTAGACTTTGATACTTTGGCGGGAGGTTATTAGATTCTGGTCATCGACAGGATGGACAGGAGGAAAGAGTAGAAGAGTTGTCCACACCCTTTCTCAACGAGCATCTTGGCGACTGCTCGTCCAATACCGCTTGCGCCACCTACCACGAGCTATTAGCCCTCTATTGACTCAGAGAGGTGTTCCGGGCGTCATGCCGGTCAGGAAGGCTGTCTGTCCCTCGTAAGCCATTGGTGAAACTGGATACCAGTGATCAAGATACGATTTGGTTTCTCTGTCTTCCGAGTTCTGGATATTCGAAATTCTGATCCTGATTCTGCGTTATTCGTTCCCCTCGAATGGTTCGTTGTGCAGCGAAGATTGTGCCAATGTCCAAGAGGGGCTTATATAGTCGGTTATGCGTCCGATAGAAGCAAACATTCAACCTTTGGGGCGCCGCGAGGATGAATTGTTCAACTGTACTCGACCTGTGCCGATGGCAATCGAGACATGGAGCGCCTTGCAGGCACTTATCACTTTATGATGTGCTTCGCCCAACTTGCCGCCTCCAACTCGCAATCGTAGAAGGCGTTCTACTCCCAAGATACTGTACAAGTATCATTGCCGAAACCCGAGGTCTCCGCCTTTCGGCACTCCTTGTCAAACCCCCCTCTGCGGAGAAAGGGGGGTGGCTTCACGAAGTACACAGTATGTATGTATCTTGATATCCTGTCATCGCGCAGGCGCTGTTGTCCAGAAAGATAATCCAGGTCCAACTGCATGCATGCACATAATATCTTTCCGAACCTTGGACAGCTCATCACTGTGATTGATTGACTCCTCAGACGTACGAGTTGTGAAAAGTCTCCTGCGCTATTATCATCAGCATGCCTGGACTCAACTTGAAGGGCGCCTCTGCCATTGTGACAGGGGCGGGTTCCGGTAAGAAAGACCGAAGAGGACACTCACTCACAATGTATGTACCTTGACTGACTCCCCAAACCGGTGCAGGCATCAATTTGGCACTTGCGAAGATGCTGGTTGAGAAAGGGTGTAACGTCCTCATTGCCGACATTGGCTTGCGACCTGAAGCACAAGCGTTCATTGACTCGACCACGCAGAACGGTGGTTCAGGTCCGAACATTTTCTTTGAACGAACTGATGTTACGGACTGGCCTCAGCTACAAAAGGCCTTCGACGTTGCCAAGGAGAAATTCGGGACCGTGCCAGACCTGATTTGCCCCGGAGCAGGGATTTATGAGCCTGTACGTACCCCCTATCCTTGGTGTAGTGTGGTTTGTTTTGAGTTGGATCCAATCTTCCACTCTATCTTTCGCTCTCCTGCCTTAGCTACTCTCTCTGACCCTGGCAGCCAAGCTCGGGGTTCTGGGGAGACGTCGATTCACCATCCCACTACAAGATTTTCGACATCAACCTCGTCCATCCAATTAAGATGACCCGCATCGCCATCCGGGAGATGCTTCGCGCCAAAAAGCCCGGGGTCATCCTCCACATTGCCAGTGTAGCGGCCGAGACTGTCAACCTGATTACTCCCCTCTATCATGCATCAAAGCACGGAATCGGCAGTTTTGTCATGGGTATGGGTTCTCTAGAAGCGTTCTGCGGTATTCGGGTTGTCGGAGTCGCTCCAGGGTACGTTTCTAAACGATTCCCCCGCTCCGCCACGCACCGTTCTATATTGGTGATGTGCACCGGCTGACGCAACCGAAACTGACTGCTCTTGTTAGAGCCATAAACACGCCTCTATTGATGGAAGACCCCGGTGTCGCTGGCTGGTTTGATCCAACAAAGGACAAGATGCTCGAACCCAGTGTCATTGCTCGCGCCCTGGTCGCCCTGGCCGAGAACGCCGACGATCGGTATCCCGCTGGCACGGTGCTGGAGGTGATAGACGAGGCTGAGGAAAGTTGGCGGAGCATCCCTCTCTACAACAACCCCGGCCCAGCGCGTACGAATCTAGTCAGCAATAAGGACAGTGCCCTCGTTATCATTCAGAAGATGCTAAAGGACGAGGCCGGACAATGAACTACAGTAGATTAAACATTCTGTGCGTCCATGCGCAAACCTTGAACAGGATTGCGGGCAATGGTGAGTGAAGGAGAATTTTATCCAGGGGAAGGGAGCAAGCCTCCAGCCAGCCAGCCGGCCCCTTGACGAGCTTTTATGCGTGCTCGTAGATCTGGACATCTTTGGAGAGCAAGTCCCTTTGATTCCTCCGGGGTGTAGGCCAACCTCATAATCCTAGACAGATGCACAATATGTCCTACCACAGATGCCATAACGCGAGGTGTGGATGGTGCAACAGCAACAACCAAATAATGGGACATCGTCAAGCGACCGTCTTCGCCCGGTCAATATTCAAAAGAAACACGCGAATCGGCATTTCATAGTCGGGAATTTGCTGTCCGGTCGAACTCAAACCATCAACCACCAGCATGCCAGTCGCCCTGCCGAAGCACTAGCAGGGAGTATGGAGTTAGGATGCCATGAACGAATCCTTTTCCTACATACATACTGTTCAAAGTGCATCTCTCTCCGCAACGTCTTCCACTGGGGCTGGCGAGGTCGTTGCTCCTCACTTTTACGGACGAAGCCGTCACTGAGGAACTCGGGGCGTTTTATTACTGTAGAGCTCGGTTTGCATCAAGTTTCGTTTCTTCGATCATTTATTCCCTGCAATCTCCTTGTTGGAGGTTTCATCGCTTCTCCCCGGTGAAAATAGAGAATGGCAGCGTCCAAAATGTGGGCGGCATGAGATGTTTTGCATCATCGAGCCTTTCCTCAGATTCGGTCTCCCAGGTGATTTCAAGATCGGCAGCAATACAATGGGGCATTGATGCGGATTTTAATGGCAGAACGGTCAACGACTTTTCCGCAATCTCTAGCATGGAGCATGAGGCGAGAAACTAGCCCAATGAGAGTGTCTCTTGTCTCTTGTCTCTTTATTTATCCATTTGCGTGCGAGTAGTCCTGAACCTCGTCGGGATTGATCGGCTGTGTGGTCGCGACTCTAGGGAAGTTCGACCTTGGTCGAGTTCTCGAGACTATCTGATAGACACCATTGAATACCTTCCACGACCAGTTCGTCCCATCGCGCACTGGCCTTAAGACTCCCGAATCGCCTGAAGCCATGGGGTAGGCCGGGGAAAACATTCACTCGTGTCGGTACGCTAAGAAGCGCCGTTAGTCTTCGTAGTAGTTGTCAACTCGACGTCCATGGCCTGGTAAGCAGCCAGCCAGGCACCAAAGTTGCAAGATTAGGATACAGCATTGCTTACCCGTTTTTGTTCAGCTTGTCGGCATATAATAGCGCCTCATCCCGTAGAGGGTCCATCCCTGCCACGATGAAGACCGTCTTTGGCATTCCCTGGATTTTCTCGTCCGGTGCGAACAGCGTACTTAGATATATATCTGTGGGGTCGGTGTCTGGATCGCTGAGGGCATCGGTGAACAGGGTGATTTGCGCGAGGGGGAGAATAGGAGCGTCACTGTTTTGCACAAAGCTTGATCGCTCTTTCGATGCCAACAAGTCAAACGGATAGGCATTGGGGTGCATCAACCATGGGATGAGGAGCATTTGTCCGGCAACGGCGATGTTCAGCGCAGAAGATGGCAGTTCCTGCGCACGAAGCACAACAGAGGCTGCTAGACCGCCACCGGCGGAGATCCCACCCACAATCACCCTTTTGCAATCGCCGCCAATGGATGTGATGTTTTTGTCGAGCCAGAGAAACGCATCCCAGGCATCGTTATGGGGCACGGGATACTTGAAGGCCGGCGCGTGACGGTAATTCACATGGACAACAATGACCGAGTCGTATGGGGACATGGCAACAACACGGCTGCAATTGGCGTCCTCTGACTCGATGCTCCCGAAAAGATATCCGCCGCCGTGGAAGAAGAGATAGACCGGCAGCGGCGCTGTCGCAGAAACATCGGAGCCACGTCTGGTCTTGTAAATGCGGGCTGGAATGGTGGAAGCGTCGCGTGTTGGGATACTGACATCTTCCCAGCTGACTTTCTCGAACAGCCCTGAGGGGAAAAAAGACTTCGTGTTAGCATTCTCACGGCGTCCCTGGCTGGCAACAACATTGCTGGTATACCGGGTCACGGATGTGCCGACCTGATGTTTCCATCTCTACTCTAGAATCCTTCTCCCGAAGGGCGTTCCTTGATCGTTGGTAGTCTACCAGAGTCTCCCCCGGTGCCAGCCCGACCGGCGGGAGCACCGTTACTTGAGTGAACCGCTCCCATTCAGGGTTCGGTCCCTGGTACTGGGAGTAGTCGGCCATGGCGACTGCTCTGTAGGATAGAGGGGCGATGAATTAACGAAGACAAACGCGTGTAGACTTTGCAAAGATCGGTTGACCTTTTCAATCGTCCACCGCGTCCATGAGGTCTGAGTCTGACGGCGGGAATCGGATTATAACCGGCTTGTCGCTAACCGGGCCGTCGGCAACGACAACCAGGGACAGCCCAAGCTGCATTGCGCTTCTGCGCGAAGGTATCAAAACTTGTGATACGCTGGTTGACACTAATTAGTTGACGTCTCGGTAGTAGGGCTTTTGTAAGGGCAATATAATGTTCACCTCCCCGCCTCCATTGGGACATGTGAATCTAAGTCTTATGTTCGTCGTTGAAGGCATTTTGAGATGACCGTTTGAGAAGGCATATATCTTACGAGTCTTCTTGAAAGTAGCGATCTTGCTCGAGATTGGCTGAAGAAAGACCCATGGTGCCTCGCAAAATGTCTATGCTCGTGCGAGTCCTCGTACCCACTCATACCCACCGTGACCAAAGGGCGGGCGGCTGAGTCGGGTGCTCGTGCTGTGTTAATCTGGACTGATCTCGGACTTGTCCGCATATCTAGACGTATAATATATATTCCTAGCTGCATGGAACGGACGAAATGGGAGAAGTCAAGAACGAACCACCCAGTTTTGACGTTGATTTTCTCAACCGATCCAATCAATGGGAGACGCAACACTGCAATTGGGTCTGAACGACTCGATCCTAGCACAGCCCTACCACTATCCACACGATGCTTCTTTCAGTCCTGCGACAACCGCGATCGTCGTCATTGATATGCAACGCGATTGTGAGAGAACTGCACCTCCTTGACTGACAAGAGTGGACTGACCAGGTTCCAGTCTGTGAAGTTGGCGGATATTTCGACTGTCAAGGCTATGATGTGGAGGATGCTCGACTCCTGATCCCGACCATTCAGGCACTCCTCTCTGCTGCACGCGGAGCCGGGTTTCCAGTCTTCTTCACGCGCGAAGGTATCGAGCAGTGCACCAAGCATCTGTCACCTGCTTGGAAATTGACCGTCTTGTAGGACATCGACCCGACCTTTCCACATTATCAAGTCGTGAACGCTTTCGATCACGCAACAATCCGCGCCAATTGGGCATCGGCGATCGAGGTCCACTTGGTAGATTCCTGATTCGCGGGGAGCCTGGACACGATGTGATTCGTGAGCTGGAGCCACGGCCCAACGAAGTGATCATCGACAAGCCTGGCAGAGGAGCTTTTGCTCACACGGATTTTGAGCATCTCTTGAAGATTCGTGGTATCAGGAACCTGGTGTTGTGCGGAGTGACTACCGATGTCTGCGTTTCCACTACCATGCGGGAGGCCAATGACCGCGGGTGCGACTGTCTTCTACTTGAAGACGCAACGGCGGCTGCAACACCGCAACTGCACAATGCCACGGTGGAGTCTGTCAAGATGGAAGGCGGAATCTTTGGCGCCGTCGCGCAATCAGCCGATGTGATCCAAGCGATGATTCGTGCAGCCGTCCCGCCCAGAGGATGAGAGTGTAATGCCAAAGGATCATTACATCTTTCTGAAAGTGTTTCCGGATGCACTTCGTCGACCTTGTCCTCTTGACGTGCCAGTCGAGTCACCGTAGAACTTGTCCGAAGCTTTAGATTTCTTGGTTGGCTCGAACGTTATGACCTTGTCACCCACAGCTCCACCAAAGCCTGCTCGACGCTGCTTTCGCTCAACAGGCTGGAGATTCTCTGCCCGAGAGCCGAAGGAGCGATCATGAGTCGTCCTCGCAGTTCTCCTTGCTCCTGATGATGTGACGCGCATCTGCATCTGATCTCGCTTCTTCTGCTTCTTATTCGGACGGCGTTTGTAATCGGCGGTCGATACGCGAGTATCCGATTTACTCCGCCCGCCAGTGAAATCGTCTTCGTCTGTCTCGTCTTCATCGCTTGACCCAGGTACCTCGTCAATAGCCTCTTCTTCGACAGCTGTAAGACCTTTCTCTCGGTCCAGATTTGAAGCCGGCACTTTGGTGCTTGGGTTAAGGTGTTGAAACTCTCTCGAAGTTTCGTCCACCGCGTAGTCTTCCTCCTGAAACATTCTAGCAAATCGAGCATCAGGGAACAGACCTTTGTCCTCAGTCTGAGCGGCCGGCATTGTGGCCGCTTCGGCCGGAGCACTGTCGTCGCCACCCTGAGCCAATACACGTTGGGCCCGCCGCCTCTCATTCTTTTCTTCTCGCTCAAGTATCCTCTCAAGAAATTTGCGATTTACCTTGGCCGTAATCTTTTTCTTGCCCCGGATCCTGCTCTCCCGCTCTTTGTCAATCTTCGCCTGGACTCTTTTCGCTCGTTCTTCTTCCCAGCTGGTGGGATTTGCGATGAGCCTTGCTTCCTCATACAGACCCTGAGCAACGAAGAAGCCATGCATGTAAGGACGAAGCAAATTTGTCTTGCCAACCAGATGATCCAGATTGAGCATGCGCAGCTGAGGGGGCGTAAGAAATTTGTAATTGTCGTAGGTTTCTCCGACCTTGGTTTTTGCAAAAGCGTAGGGATCGTTAGGATCATCGGCCATTTCCTCAACGACGTTGTCCAGGAATGAGCACCACTTTGGCGCAGGTCCAAGCTGGGGGATGAAGAACGCATGCTGTTGCCGGCCTTCGTTAGCTGTCAGGAACATGCCGCTGTCTTTGCACCAAGCCACGCAGTTAATGTCCACAGCTGGCTCTACCGACGTCCAGGGTGTCCCATCCAATTCGTCCCACAGCTTCAGTATCCGTCGGTCGGCGGATGCAATCTTAGGTTCCGTTACCGAGTCTCGAGTTTTGATGCCTTGGGTTAAGTATTGCACATACTGAATAGGGTAGCCATAGCCCTGGTCTTTCTTGAGTGTGGGGAGGGACGAACGCAGATCGTAAAGGTAGATGAGCCCAGAAGACGTTCCAACGGCCATGCTGATGCCAGATCGATGAAAGTCGAGCGCCGTGACTTCGGGTCGTCCTTCGAAGTCTGGCGGTACGGCCAGTGTCGCCACTCGTGCCCTTGAGCGAGTGTCCCAATACTCAACTGTGCCCAGCGATGTTCCAAATGCCAGCAGATTGTGACTTCCCTCCGCGACAGCCGCCACATTGACACTTCCGGCTTGGATGCCACCTTGCAGCGCTCCGCCACCCACCGTGTTCAGGTCATCCCCGCCAACGTCGATTTCGAACTCGCTCATAAACCTCCCCAGCTCAAGATTAAACCTGAAAACTTCGCCCATCCCATTTCCATTGACGCCGACCGCAGGGACAAGCAGCTCCGTATTGTTTCTGTCGTAGGCAAGGTCGCGGCCGTAGCGAGGGATCCGTAGCGACTCGTGGCATCCGCCCGGGGTGTGAAACTCCAGTGAACGATCCTCCTGCAGATGAACAGTCTTGGAGTAGTCGCTGGAGAGGAAAATGAAGGTCTTGTTCAGAGTGTTTGTGTGTCTCGCCCAAGAAAGCGCAAGGTTTGGCAGATAATGGGTGTGGATTTGTGGCTTGTACGTGCCGGTGCTCATAACCCATTCTCCATCTTCACTGATCCGCACACATTGGCTGGCTTCCTCGAACCCGAAGTCCTGCAACAGTTCGACACGATTTGCATACTCGGGGTCTTTCTTGCGCTTCTGCCGCTGGGAAAGCCAGTCTGGGAGGCTGCGATTTGTTGATGGCCCCGCAACCGTGTAGACGGGGACGGTACTGTTGGTGAGTCTCATGCTGGACGAAGGTGGCAAGGTTATCGTGTGAACATGGTAACGGGTACAGGGGGAAGTAGCCTGCTGCTGTTAGCTCACAGAAGAGGCGTGAAGGGTGTGCTGGGAAAATCAATCCTTACCTGGTGGCACTCGAAAGATTTTGCTGAATCGACGGCAACAATTTTGCGGAGAGCGCGAGTCACGTGGACAGCGTGCGTCTTCACCGCGCGCTCTATTTCCGTTCACTTCATCTGATCATCAACTTCCATCACCACTAGAGCTGGCCTCTCTCTGACTTCATTCCATCACTCGTATTCGGGGTCAAACCGTCAATATCCATTCCAGCTTGCTGCACACTGTGTTCGCGAGGACATCCGGCTGTGCGCTCCCCTCATTGAAGTCAGCAGCATCGCTTCCGCCTCAGCCTGGACCTCCAGTGGATTCGCCAGTCCACCTGAAATACTCGAACCCGCTTGTGCAATGCACCTAAAAGGCCAACATCTCATATTGTCGCGCTACTGTCGACATCTAATCCTCGTCCCCCCGAACGGCTAACGAAATGAATGCCACCTTGGACTTTCCAGGTAATTGTCCAACCAATGTGTACACTCTTGTAGGTTGAGGCTCTGCCCGTCAGTCGCAGAGCTAACATGCAGACAGAATGACTTTGGCGAGATAGCCTACATCGTATGCACAGCAGCTAATCCTCCGACACACGACCCCTCGGCGTTTGTCGCCACGCCTGAGAATATCCTTGCCCGGCTTCGAGCAACCGAACGCCAGTTTAGGGAAAACTCCATTCTTGCTGCCCTCGATGTCGAAGCCCGTCAGCTGTTTACCTTCTACAAGAAGGTCGATATCACCGCCCCGAAGGATCAGAAAGCCTTGCTAATGAAGTTTGGTTTCGTCCTTCGAAGCAATAGTTGTACCATTGCGTATAAGACTGCTGCTCGCCTACCGGATTTGATGAAGCCAGAACAAGCTCGCCTGTACCGACTGTTTATTACCGCCATCGTATCTAGCGTCAAGCTCTTACCTGTCGGTGATACTGGCCTTCAGCCAATTGGACCCAACCTCTACTTGGTCGAAAGCACCCCGCCGACGACCGAGTACGACCATTTTGCGGATAAAAGGACGTGGGTCCTCTATCGCATAAACTTACAGGTGGTCCCCAACGGACATATCGTCTTGATTATTTCCAAAGACAACAGACTCTCATTCCGGCCCATTCGTCATTGTCTTGCCGGAGCCGGAACCGATGCCGCTGCCCGCGAGTCGGACTTTAGAGCCATCTACCTTGCACCAATTGGACGCATTGCACGAGTGTCGCAATCAAAACTCTCTTCCCAGATGAAATCCAACGGTGACCTAGCCGAAGAGCGCAGCCGCGAGACTCCGTTCTCCAATGCTCGAAGAGAAATGTGGGGAAACTTACTCCCCTTATGGCTGAAAGACCATATGAATAGCGCCGTCGAAACATCGGATGTCGTCTGGATCGAAGCCGAAGTGCCTGTTGAAGAACTTGCCCACATCTCGAACGGGAATCAGGTAGACCTAGCGGATGCAGAAGGTGCCTTGGACGACTCAATCACCTGGAGACCGCTCTTTTGGCCCGAAAACCTCTGCTTTATCCTTGATGATGACTCATTGGCACAAACGAGCACCGTTGATGTTGATGAGGATCCCATCCAGTTTGTACGAGACTGGATTCTCGGCATCGGCAGCGCCGCGCCCAAGCTCGAAACCGGACGCCACGACGCGAAGGAGGATGAGGAGGATGAACCGTTGTTTGCCGATGAAGGAACGTTTGACGATCCGGAACACTTCCAACCATTTGGACCTCCTGCCTTTCCCGCTAGCCAAACAATATACCCCACCCCGCCTGACGTGGGTATAATGCACCCGACACCAGGCCTCTCCTCTGTCGACGGGGCTCCGATGACTCCAGCAAATCCGCCCAGCGGCTCTGCTGAGTTGGTCCAACAACAAGATGAGGAAATGCCAGACTTTGACGATGTGCCACCGGCGAGTGGGATGTCCGGATACTATGATGAAGATCTCTTTGAAGAGATGCCGGATGACAACTTCGGCCCGGGGGCAAATGGCGACGAGCCTAATTGGGACTTCTTCGATGACCCAGGCGTCCAATCTAAACAGTCGCGCAGCGCGAGCCTCGGTCGAAAAGAAGGCTCGACGAGTCGTGGTGATCCCAAGCAAGAGCGAGTCGACGACGGCGATGCGAACACTAACGGTGGCCAACTTTTGGACGCCCTGAATCCCGTGGAGAATGAAATGTTTGCTGTGGATGGTTTGCCACATATGACGAGAGTTGCCCAGCTGCAGATGCCTCCAAGTCAGACTGCCGCGCAGGACAATGTGCAATCGATGACCGAGAATAAGATAATTCACAGTCCGCCCAGGCCAGCGCCTCCTTTGTGGAACAGCGAGCAAGGCAAGAATACTACTTCGACCGCTGTCGCTCGACGCCGTTCATCAATCTATGACAGTCCCAAGGCGCTCCATTCAATCCCGATACACGATAGCCGATACGATGCAGAAGGAGACTATTGGTTTAATCCGTTGCCAACTGATTCTACGATGAAATTGCGGCCCCAACCCAGCTCGATGTTCCACAGACCCCCTTCTAGCCCGTCTGGGAGTGACAGCTCAATGACCAGTTCCAGTCAGTCGCCAAAGACCAGTGACCCAGGCAGTGTCGCGCCTCCGCTTTTCCGACAATGGACCCAATACGATCCGGGTCCGCAAGACACCACCAGCCACCAGAAAGAGCTTGACAAGAAGACCATTCAGCAAGAAGTCCAACAGATGTTAGGTCTTCTGAAACCGGGCCTAGTCGAACCTCCTTCTGCAGCTGACTTCCATCTGGACGAACGCGATGGTCACCAAGCTCCTCTGATAACCTCGCAGAAATCCCAGCACGTGGCCCAAGTGCTGGTCGATCAAATGTCCCAGACATCTCTGCTTGCTCATGGAGAATATCAGGCTGAAATGCGGATTCTCCCTGAAGAGGGTATCGAGATGAACGTTGATCTGAGCGGAATCAATACTTCTGCAAATCCCTCGAATCTGTTTCAACTCACCAACCTCAAAGCCGATCACAACGGCGTGAGGATGCAAGGGCGTGTGACCAGGATCAAGCCGAGCCAGATATGTGTAAAGCGGATCGAACGGCCTCTTACCGCAAATATATCCATATTGAATTTCTGGGATACTCTCAACCTCCAGCCTGCGAACGGCCCAAAGCACGTTACCGCATTTTGCATACACCCACGTCCAGCAAACATCAGAGATGGAAGTCTTAACCTGTTGCAGAGAGTTTCGGATTCTTACGTCACTTGTGCTCTCGGAACTCATACTATCGGACATCTCGCTGGCGTTACAGATGACGGATTGATATCATGGAACCCGGATGGTCTGGGAGAACGCAATCTGCTTCAAAGCACGACCATGGTCGGTAATGCCCTCGCCGCAGCGACGGGCATAAGTGGCACTGTCGTTGTCTACATGGTCAGTAGAGGTGAGAGTCCGGCGGCATATCTAGAGATGTGCATTGCATTCTACAACCTCTTCGAATCTTTTTCAAAGGCTCGCACCAGCAGTCTGGGTGTTTCGGACCTTCAGTTGCAAGTCATCCCACAGAGTTTCATTGCAAATGCGGAGACTCTCGTTATCCGTCCGCAGACCGCCTATCTCAAGCTGGCCGTCGAGGTCTACAATCGCCTTCCCCCGCTGGACCTTGCGGGACATCCATCTGCTTGCGGATCGGCTGTCATTCTCCCCAGGTCAGAAAACACCGTGTGCCTCCAATTGTCACCCACGTATGTTTCGCCACTGGAGAAGAATGGCCCTTGTCTCCACCTGGCATACTCTATGAGTCTGGATAAGAAATGGCTTGCCGCAGTCTGGACAGATGAGCTGGGCCAGACCGCGCTTAGCATGTCTTATTGTTCTCATGTACGTGAGTCAGGCCGAAGGAGGCCCAGACATGAGATTTTCAAAGAGATGTGGGAGGTGTCTCAAGACCTCATGAGCAAAGTTCGTGGGACGTGGCGGCTAGCTGTTGTAAGGCACGGCTACTACGAACCAGCGGAGATACTGGAGTGGCATCAAATTGTCGACCTTTCCCCGGCACCTCAGAAACAATGCCTGCTTTTTCTCCTTTCCATCCAGCTGCAGCCCGAGCTCACAGTGCTCCCACCGCTGGCACAAGGGAAAGGCCCCATGGTCGGTGCGCACAACCAATATGGGACCCCTGCCTCAACGCCGCAAGCCAGCATGACCTCTCCGGACCAGGTTGTCCCGGCAACGCCCACGCCGGGTGGTAGCTCGTTCGTGAATGCCTCAACTCCTCCTGATCCCGGATTCGACCCAAATGCCGAGAGCGACCTTAGAGTCTTCGACCCATCTGAAGAAAGCTGGGGGATCATTCTTCCATATGGCGCCAATCAGTCCAGGAGTATGACAGAGCTTAGTCCCTCGCAAATCACAGGATTTCTTCTGAAGCGACGGGGGCCTAGAGGCGAGGACGGGTATAACATGATTGAGATCAGTCTAATCAGGTCGATAACCCAAACGACCAACAAACCTGACGAGATCACGGCGGACGAGTTGCTGGAAGATGTGATCAAACAATATCGCGGCCTTGTAACTCTCGGGGCAAGTCGAGGCTGCGTGGACCCGAATCGCGAATGCCTTCCCTGGCATATAGCAACTGCGATTCGAAGCGCCCGCATACTTGAGCAGGCCATGTGAGCAACACTTAGGCAGATTGCTCTCGGACGCGCACGTTTAACAAACATTTAGCTCCGAAGTAGGCCGGTTTCGGAGCACGTCTTCTCCAGCCACCCACCGTCCGCACCAAGCGGCACATTGACTTTGAGCAAATTCGAATAGCGTTTTCCTTGGCGACACATTCGAACTCTTCCACAGGATCAGTAGACTCAACACAGACCACTACGGAGTACGAGACGAGTCTGGGATACACTAGGTATTGCTCGCCGAGCAGCAGCACCGCAGCACCGTAGCCACGTCCTCGGCGCCGTCTTGATCTGGGTGGCTAGCGGAAGGGCATGCCAAAAGAGTGCTAGGAGGGCAAGCCCAGCCGACATCTGATTAGATCACGTCTGCGCGATTAGATGCCGGCTTTGCCAACGATCGTCAGCTTCCAAGGCCCTCCACGCTACCCCCAAGCCAGCAAGCTCCCCAGTTCCTGGACACCTCTCTCCTTCGAATCTCGATGCCCCCGACGTCGCGACCACCAGTACTCGGAACGGGAGGCAACGATTTCAGATCACATCCTCGGCGATCACTTGGCACCTGCGCCTGTGCACTTCGGCTCCGTCATTGCCCCCGCTTTTCGACGAAAAATTCTTCATCTGATAAGATTATGTTACCCAATGGCCACCCTCTTGCACCCCCACATTCCTGTCGTCCAAGGCTGCAGGGTGGCATCATGCTATCAAGCGAAGCCGCCATTGAGGATGAGTGACCGTCAGCTCGGCTTTGAAATTGCTCTTAGCACTCGCTGTTGCAGCCCTGGTACTACCTTGAAAAAAAGATGGACCTGAAAGTCAGTCGCACGGCGCCTCCGAGTCAGCGTCTAGAGTGGATCACCGCTCTCGAATACAATAGCCGCTCTCTCTTCCCTCTCTAGAGGTCTTCTCCCCTCTCACCTGTTCTTGATTCTGGACAGCTACCCTAATCTCTCAGCCATGGCTGCACCTGAATTCAAAAGCTCCATGTCCGACGACTCTCACGCCAAGGCTCATGATTTTCCCCGCGAGCCGAAGATTGCAGAGGGCAATGGCCCCGACTACGCCGCTCAACAGCCCTCAGGCCGTCGCCAATCCATTGTCGAAGCAGAGAAATCTCCTGGTGTTGTAAGGATCGAAGCCATCAACGAAGTTCTTACCAGAAGGGACCGCTTGTTTCTCTTCATCGGAGTGTTCCTGATCGCCTATGCTTATGGACTGGATGGCACCGTTCGGTATACATATCAGGCCACGGCTACCGCTTCCATGGGCCATCATTCTTTGCTAGCCACGGTGAACACGCTCCGAGCAGTCATTGCGGCGGCGGCGCAGCCCACAGCCGCCAAAATTGCCGATGTCTTTGGCCGTCTGGAACTGGTGTTTGTCAGTGTGGTCTTCTATGTTGTTGGAACAATCATCGAAGCATCCGCGACCAACATCAACTCCTTCCTCGGGGGTGCAGTTCTCTACCAAGTCGGCTATACATGCGTCCTGCTGCTCGTCGAGGTGATCATTGCTGACATCACCTCCCTCCGAGCCCGACTCTTCTTCAGCTACATCCCTGCACTTCCATTCTTGATTAACACCTGGATCAGCGGCAATGTTACGGCAGCCGTCCTGGGCGCGACGACCTGGAAATGGGGCATCGGCATGTGGTGCATCATCTATCCAGTTTGTGCCCTCCCACTCATGCTTGCCTTGTGGTCCGTTGGGCGACGTGCCCGCAGAGCCGGCGTGTTGGAGAAGTACAAGACACCCTACCAGATGTTTGGCGCCAGAGGACTCACAGTCGAGCTTTTCTGGGCACTGGACTTGCCTGGAATCATCCTATTGATCGCAGTCTTTGCCCTCATTTTGGTGCCTCTGACCGTTGCTGGTGGAAACACTTCCTCCTGGAACACGGCACACGTCATTGCTCCTCTTGTGATCGGCTTCTTGTGCATTCCAGTCTTCATCTTCTGGGAGATGAGAGCACCACGTCCGCTTGTGCCGTTCCATCTCCTGAAAGACCGTGGTGTCTGGGGCGCCTTGGGAATTGCCTGTACCTTGAACTTTGCATGGTACATGCAAGGAGACTACCTCTACACCGTTCTCATCGTTGCGTTTGACTTCAGCATCATGGGCGCGACAAGAATATCTTCTTTGTACAGCTTCTGCTCGGTGGTCGCGGGCTTCCTGTTGGGCATGGTCGTCTACAAGGTCCGACAGCTGAAGTGGTTCATTGTGGCCGGAACTTGTCTCTTCCTGGTTGCTTTTGGCCTCCTGATCCACTACCGTGGGTCCACGACCTCGTCTGCACAATCAGGAGTTATTGGCGCCCAAGTACTCCTCGGCATCGCTGGAGGTATGTTTCCGTATCCCGCTCAAGCGTCGATCCAAGCAGCTACCAAACATGAACACGTTGCCGTCATTACTGGACTATATCTGGCGACTTACAACGTGGGCTCTGCCTTGGGCGGTGCGATTTCGGGCACCATCTGGACCAATGTTTTGCCGCAACAACTCGAGGAGAATCTCGCTCCGTTCGGCAATGCGACTCTGGCTTCGTTGACTTATGCCGATCCCTTCACAATTGCCAATCTCTATCCCGCAGGCACGCCTATCAGGACCGCAATCATCGGCTCGTACCAACATGCGCAAAGGCTGCTTTGCATTACGGGCATCTGCCTTTGTACGCTCTTGATCGGTTTCTCATTCTGTCTCAGGAACCCTAAGCTCGGCGACGAACAGAGTTTGCCAGACGCGGAAGAGAATGTGGTTCGCTGAGAAGGTGGAAGCTCGCATGTGATGATGGGAAGGGTGACTGAAGACATAGCCCCCCAGGGGCCCATGGCTCTGTTGATTCACACGGACATCACGCGAGAGAAACACATGTGTATACTATAGTATGTACCTGGTTTGTGTAGTAATCCAACGTTGTGTAGACTAGAGAATGCCATACTCAGTGGAGAGCAAGAGGCTCATCTTCCCACGCTGTTCTAGGAAAAGCGGCGGCGATCCAGGTCCCAATGAGGCAAGTATGTGATGCCGCTCTAGTAGACGAAGCACAAATTGATGCCCCATCGCCATGATCGACCGCAAAGACTTCTTCGAAAGGCAACCAGCGAGTCCGTCGCCAACAGAGATTATTTCTCCGCCGTCGTGTAGGACGCTCGTCACATCCCACGAGAGCGTGCTATGCAATCATGTAACCCGCTACATCTACTCCGCGCTTCAGCTGGGGTTCGCAACACCTTCACCTTTCCTCCAACCGCGCACCATTCGAGTCGATTCTTTAGCCTTGCAACATGTCTCCTCTGGCGAAACTCTACCTCATCGCCTGCTGGTCGTATATCATCTCCTTCCACCTCACACTCTGCATCCTCACGCTCGACATGTCGGCCAGTGCCCCGATGGCGGAGCGCGTCCTCGAGTACGAGACGCTGGACTGAGCGCCAAAAAGGAGACCAGTTCGCGAGAGCGGCCAAGGTACAGGGTTTGAAGAGCAGAGCGGCTTTCAAGCTCCTGCAGATCAATGAGCGGTACAGGCTGTTCAGGCCGGGGATGACGGTGGTGGATCTCGGGTTCGCACCGGGGAGTTGGAGCCAGGTAAATATGCATGCATGCCTGCCTGCTGTGTGAAGCATGTTGGGCGGGGTGGGAGATCCGGCAAGAAAACAAAAACATAGAGGAAGCATAAAGGCGGAAGAGTTGCTGATATATATGTGACCATTCAAAGGTAGCCATCGACCTGACACAACCCCGCGGGCGAGTGCTCGGGGTGGACCTCCTGCCCGTGCAGCCACCCAAAGGAGTCTCGACAATCCAGGGCGACTTCCTCTCGCCGGACATCCAAGCCGAGATTAAAGCGTTTCTCCGGGATCCCGACCGCGGCCGCCTACGACGACCGTCCCTCCTCGACACCTCGGCCAGCGGAGCGATCGACCAAGTCGCGCTCGACGAGGAAGCGACCGGCTATCTCGACCGCGAGAGCCACGAGAAGATCCTAGATGAAGACCACGAGCATTCGGATAAGTGTGCCGACGTGGTGTTGAGCGACATGTGCGAACCCTGGGACCCGCTTGACGGCCTGTACAAGAAGAGCATCAGTAACCCGTATCACAGGTTGATGAACACCAGCGGGAACGCGTTTCGGGATCACGCCGGCAGTATGGTAAGTCATAAGTCCCATGATCAATGAAACCACCTCCAATCCCGATCCATCGATTCCACCTCTCCAATCTATCTCAAAAGCTACGTACCAGCCCTTTTTGCATGGCCCCTCTGTGGTGCTGAGTGTGTCGTCGTTGGTTAGGACCTCTGCCGCGCAGCCCTGAGATTCAGCTACGACACGCTCAAGGTCGGCGGGCACTTTGTCTGCAAATTCTACCAAGGCAGCGAGGACAAGGCGCTGGAAAGGTCGCTGAAAGCCCTGTTCCACAAGGTCCACCGCGAGAAGCCGGAGAGTTCGAGACCTCAGAGCAAGGAGGCGTACTTTGTGGGAATCAGGAGGTTAGCCAAGGCGGAGCGGGAGGCCGTTTTCGCGGAACCTTGACGAGAAGGAGGGGGAAACGAGAGGCAAAGGAGGAGAGGGATAGAAAGGGAGAAGAGAGGGAAAGAAACGCAGCAAGAGAAAGCTCCATCGTGAGACGAATTAGCCCTAGGTACTTATCCATTCATTGACGGATTGAATGGAGCGACAGACGGACGATTATACAATTTGCCTGCCTGGCGTGGACGTCCAACAAGTAGGCAACCAAGCGGGACGAGATTACCTCGTCCTCCAAAAACAAACTACGTATACCCCGTCAATTCGTCCTCTTACACGCCGTCCTGTTCTGTCTTTACCCTTTTCCAACCATCTCTACGCGTTCAGCCACTCCCGGCCGTGCATGCCCAGTTTGCGCCCAACGATGAACTCGACGCTGATCCACGATACATAATAGATGGTACGGGATAATAACAACGATACGTATGTCGGTGCGTAGAACTCGAAACATCGTCGCCGGCCGATATCATGTCGACTGAAGTGCTCGTCTCGGTTGCATCGGTAGAGTTCATGATTGCGTATCTTGTGTGGTATCGTTGCCGTCGAACAGCGCATTACAGGCAAATGAGATGGCAGTGGCGTTTGGCTGAACCGAGCGGAATCGATTCACATGGTCGTCATATTTGGTCTCTAGCTGTCAGTTTGTAGGGCCGTAACGATCGGTCGAATCGGACGGTCATAACAGTCGGTCGAATTGAACTAAAAGCGTGAATTCGCCCGACTCTGAAGAATGAGTTCGTGCCGTCGTTGTCATTTGATACCTCTCGCGACGGGGAACGCTCTCATTGTTGTGTGATGGTTTGACGAGAATAGCTTGGATCGCTTCGACGCACCATCCATAGAGGGAGGTTGTGGACACCTCCACGACCAGGTGAGGATGCCTACCGCTTAGAATGTACCGTTGCCAGTATTTGAAGTTCGTCAAGGAGATGTTCAGCTACGTCTGCTTCGGACATGCTCGATCCGTTGAAAACGCCGTATTCTAGAGCGTCTCTGATGCGGGCCGTGTTAACTTCGTCCCACGAAAGGATATCTATCCATCCGTTATACTCGGTGCGTTTTGCCCACCTGTCTCGGTGGCGTCCTGCATAAATAAGCTCGGAATTATGGTGGGCGGGCTAATGTCGCTCTGTTGTTGTGACTGATTGTACTCGAAGTGTCTCGCATGGTGTTCAGCGTATTGCTCCACGCCAGTGGATAAGATTAAGCACAGTTCGCAGCCGTAGTACTTTTTCTCTTTCATACACGTCAATTGGACGCATCTGCCCAGTCCTGAACATGGTTGGTGTCGCACGGAGTGATGTCTTTTCCATAGCGCGCAGCGATATCTCTCCCAAGGAGAGCGCTGGCAATGCAAACAGCTAAAGGTGACACTCCCGTCATGGTCTCTACTAGAGGCCTCACCAGTTCGGTCCGACTGACGAATTGCTTGAGGAAACCACGTTTGGGAGATG
Source organism: Capronia americana (assembly GCA_016110215.1). NCBI lineage: Eukaryota > Fungi > Ascomycota > Eurotiomycetes > Chaetothyriales > Herpotrichiellaceae > Capronia > Capronia americana. The sequence continues at coordinate 1,397,786 of JADWQD010000009.1, forward strand.
GAACTCTGGGTTTCGGAGGGCGGTTGCGTAGACTGTTCCGTTCTCTGGCGCTGGATAAGGGAAGCATAAGCGCGGTATCCGGCTTTATGAGCGAAAGTACCTCATCTTGTACTCGTAGTTGTTGAACAGGTAACAGTACAGCATGCATATCCCGTGGAGTCACATCGCCCAATACCTGGTCATGCTCCGGGAAAGGCAAAAAGAATGTTTGATTGGAAGGCATTCCTCCTAACTGCTCTGAGGACAATGCGGCATAGGCTTCGTCAATATCATCCACGTCTATCGGGGCCAGGCAGGAGAGCGCTGTCCGATACTTATGTCGCCGAAGTTGGTGGATCTGCCCCCGCTTCAGGCCTAAGGAGGCCAAAAATCGGACTGCATGATCGACATCGAGCTCAATCGGACCGACTTACTCGTGTGTAGATGAAAAGGCATAAGTTTCAAGCTCGCCGGGATCCAGTGACCGCGTTGTAGCCACAGAGCAGTTGTAACCGTGGAAGGAAAGAGAATCTGAAGAGGCCGAGTCCCGATGACTGTGGTTGTCACCAGCCGGATCCATTTGACGAGAGCTTGCTGCATTCAACCAAAATAGAGGATGCACCAAACCCAAAGAGAAGGCGCTCGTAATGGTGAATGAACAACTGCAAGAAAAATGTGAGTTGACAAGGTATCATCCCTGTGCGACCTGCGGACTCTCAGTAGCGGGCGCGAATCAAAAGCTCAGGCGCTTCGACAATGAATGTCACAATCGACCCTGTTGCCCGATTTCTATGCGACAGTTGTACTCGGAGCCGGTCGGCCGCTGCAAAGGAAGGTACTGAGTGCGAGGCGGAGTTGAATTCTGTATTCGTTCACTCTCAACTCACTTCAAATTCACTTCCCAATCATCATAATACGAATCGATCTTAAGCTCGAGACACCAGTATGGTCGCGCTTCGGTCCATCGCTGGCGGCAGGTATCTGACACCCGAAGCGTGCCTGCAGGAGCCTCGCATGATCGACTTTTCTTATTATGTACGGAGTAAGTAGCTGCAGCCAAATCTACCGGTGAGCGACACATCAGGCACAGGCGAGGGCGAGCGGTCTAGAGTGGCAGGACAATCCGGGGATAGCGTGCAATCCGACGGGCGCTAGCTGCGCTTGAAGGAGCCGGTGACAAGGAACCGGTGACGGGGATCCTGCTGGAAGTGGGGGAGTAACTGTGCCTTGTCTCGTCCCGCGCTTAGTCAACGTCGTGGCCAATCAACGAGCTTTGTACTAATACGCGAGACTTCATCAGCTCGACCTCGCCTGCATTTTCCCTTTCCCCATTAACACCCGCACAGACATCGAGACAGCGCACTACACGCTCATCTCTATATACCTCGACCCGGAACCGCGGAGAATTACAAGAACGAAGGCAAGACTGTGAGAGCAACTGGCCTAGGATGGAGCTGGACTCCATCGACGAGGTCCGCATGCAACACAACGAAGTCAATATGGGCAAAGCCCCCAATGAACTACTACGATTACAGGGAGCCCGTAGGGCCTCTGACATTGCGCACACCGCGGCTTCAGCCATCAGCCACGGAGGCCTTGACGCAGCGACGGCGACGGCCTCGACTTCCGGCATCCTCTCGCTCCCCCCGGAGTTACTGACCATTATCCTCGGATACATCGGGATGGACCTCGACAGCCGTGTCGGGCGAAGATTCTACATCCCACCTTCATGTTACCATTGCACGAGTCTCCCACTGTGGCCTGTGAGCCCGCACCAGCTTGGAGGATCGCTCCTCCTATGTAACAAAGCGCTGCACCACCGCGTCATGACGATTCTCTACCAATACGCCAGTATCGTCGTGGACCTCGGCCAACGAAAATGCGACCACTGCGACAGCTTCACCAGCGTCCTGAGCCGCACGACCATCCGTCCTTACGTGCAGAAAGTCGACCTGATGTTGGAGCCGTGTGCCAAGGCGCGTCTGGAATCAGAGGACCTGCCTGCAGCATCTCCAGGAAGACGGGCCCAGGCCCAAATGCCTCCGTTCCACAACGTGACTCCATTCTGCCGCATGAAGCGCGATAGGAGCCCTAGCGTCGTGGTCTCACGCCTCAAAGCCACGTTCCCGAGCCTCAGGTCTTTCAGCTGGACCGTGAAAGTCGCGATGCTCCAAGACTACGGAACTTCGGCCCCCTCCGACAAGCCACAGCACACCCTTCTCGGCCACCTCGAAGAACAACTCCCTCCACCCCACAGCGCTCTATGCGGAATCCCTGCCCCTGCACAGTCGGTGGAATACAGTCCCGTCGAGTCCGTGCTGGACGCCACCGTCGCCGCCACGGGCCAACAAGCCACCGACCTGCGCATCTGGCTGGTAGACTCCCCATCGTGCGACCTCCCGACGAGTGTCTTGCGCGCCGAAGACCCGAGCATCATGTCAAGGGAGGCGCTCTGCCGCGGCATGGTCATCCTCGTGATCACGCACTACCTCCTCCTGCCGATCTTCAAAATCCTGCCGCACGTCCGCCAGCTGGACCTCTTCCTCCACCATTCCTTCCCGTCGTGCGGGCCCGAGGCCACGCCTGAGTCGTGTTTGTGGGACGCGTGGGTCACGGTGTTGAAATCGGCGTTTGGGGATGTCAAGGTAGGGAGGTTAGTCCAAGTCGGGGACACCGTCCAAATCGAGAGCGTCTTTAAGGGGGAGAAGGCCGTTGGAGCCGGCATGGTCGCTGAGGGCGGGAGGTTCTGGCAACGGAAACGGCTGGAGCGCCGACCCAACCCGGATTTGAGAGGTGGGCATCCCCTATCGTCTGAGTATTTGCACGAGCGGGAGTATGAGTTGTTTTGACCATGATGCCGGTCGTCGGGAGAACCACATCTGTGCGCACAGTACGGTACGGGCCGGGCGCGGGCGTGCTGGAATTGTACAGACTAGGGGCTGTGAAGGAGCCGCTCACGATCTCGGGGCGCGTTGTCTTCATCGCATCTCGTAACCTGCTTTCCTAATGGTTTGGACTACGTCGCGAGAAACAAAGTCAAGCGACAAAACATGGCCCAAGCGAAAGAGAGGCATCAATGGAGGGAGAAGACTGTCGTCAATTCCTAACTACAGAATCTATCTCTTCTCTCAGGAGCGCCCGCCCAGGTTGGCAAAAGCGACGTCATTCAGAACCAGAACCCAGACCCGAACCTGAACCATAATCATGCAAAAAACATGTCCAAACTCCAACCCCGACGCGAGGCCAACGACCACCAGCAGCGAGAAGTCCAATTACAGACTCCGTAATTACAAGCTTTTTGTCCGGCCCGTGCAAGAATTATGCTTGGCCGTCGGCCACCCTGTCCCGTCCCGTCTTTTTGTGTCTTCATAAACCCGTCACAGTGCATGCATGAGCTCGCAAGGCTTAGTTGACCTCGATCAGGCCAGGCCCGAACTTGGTGGCGGCCACGACGTCGGTGATGCTGTTGAAGGGCCCGGAACCCTCGACCACGGCGGCGATGGTCAGGCCGTTCATGATAAATTGGCTGAAGGGGAACTTGGCGGAGATGGTGACGGTGCCGGCGTTGTCGATGGAGGCGCTGTCGATCGTGGCCACGACGGGAACGTTTTGCTGGTTGATGAAGACGAGGCTCAGGCTCTTGTAGCTCTGGGCGTACTGCGAGTAGTCGCCCGTGGCGGAGAAGGAGAAGGTGACGTCCTGGTCCTTGGGGTCGAGGAATTGGGGGCTGGGGCTGAGGGCGCCGAAGATGGGCAGGTCGATGGTGTTGGCGTTGGGGCACGATCCCGGCACGATGAAGGCCTGGTTCAGGGCCGAGAAGGCGAACTCGCGGGCCGAGGCCGTCAGGAAGGGGGCCGCGGAGGGGATCAGGCCGAGCAGGCTGCGGTAGAAGCCGTTCTGCTCGCCTTCTTGGCCGATGACGGCCGCGACGCCACGGATGAGCCCAGAGTCGCCGTTCTGGCCGAAGTGGGTCTGCACGTCGCCGAGCGTGCCCAGGACGACGTCAGTAAAGGTGCGGGCGACGCTGATGGCGGTCTTGAGGTCCGAGACGGGCGACTTGTAGGTGCAAGGTTGGATGGGGCCGGCGTTGAAGTGGGCGAGCGCGCCGTTGGCGTTCAGCGCGTGCTCCTTTTCCTGGGCGATCACGGCGGTGATGGCGTCGATGATGTTCTGGCGTTCACCCTGGTCTTGGTACTCGTAACCTGAGACGTTGTTGGTGATGTTGAAAAGGAGTTCCGTGAAGAAGGCGACCTCGAAGAGCTCGTTGAAGGCGATGAGTCTCAGGGAGGTAAGATCGTCAGCGGCGGGCGCGCTTGGCGGCGGCGGTCCGTTGGGCAACAGACCGTGGGCTGCCTGCTCAATGCCGGTCAGGGCATCCGACGGGTTCTGGATGTTGGGGAAGCCATCGGATGTTGGGAACTTGAAGACGCTGGTGCTGCCGTCGCTGGAGCCGCCAGCAGACGAGCCCGACGGCGGCTGGCCACCATAGGTCTGGGACGGAGCGCCACCCCAGCTGGCGGTAGCCGAGGGGGTATAGTAGCCGTTGCCAGCACTCGAGGCGGCGGCAGAGTAGGCAGGCTGATCGCCTGATCCGCTGCCCCAGTTCTGGCTGTGTCCTCCCCGATTGCCGAAGTAGATGTCGCGCTTCTCAACTGGGACGGCCGAAACGAGCGAGGCAATGGCCAGGGAGCCGAAGATGGGCGCCAGTTTGGAATACATTATGACTATGTTGTGCGTGGTTGGTGCTAAGTGAGTGAATGTGTCTTCAACAGAAAAGAAAGACAAGGTATACTGGTAACTTTGGTTGGTTGTGAACGAGTGGGAGAAGCTTTCGCAAAAGAAATGAGATGGGTGCTGGGCTTGTTAATGTAGCTGTAAAGGAGTGAACCGTGTTGTTGTATGATGGAGTAAGACCTAACCCAAGCGAGCTGCAGCTGAGTTATATAGACGAAACGGCTCACAGCATCGTGCCCTTCGGCAGCCAGCAGTCGCCATTGGGGGGCCAGGTTAAGCAACCAAGAAAAGCTTGGGTGCGAGCTAAGATTCGAACGGGGTCTGGGGCTGAGATGCAGCGAAAGGAGCGCACAAGGAAATTGCGCTGACCATGTCGTTTCTCCGGCCGGGCGATGCGGTGATTTGGCTTTCGGGAACCACCCCCCCTCTCCTCTGTGCCTGGTGCTGCTCACCGTGTGCTTGTGGGAACTCGTCGCTAGAGTCGAAAGTATTTTCTGCCGCGACGGTAAGCAGCAACAGCAGCAGCAGGCGAAGGAAGATCAATCTCCATCGCCACGCCACGTCACGCGCATGTCCTCAATCTTGTTACGGGCAGCGAAATCGACCAGGCTGGGCAGGGACTGCCATGGCCGTTTCACAGCGGGTGCGGGCTTCGCTGTGCGCACGAGGCAGGCTGGCCGCATTAGCTGTGTCGGGCAGTTTCTCGTGGTTCAGGCGGTCAGCGCTTGCACAGATCGAGGTATGGTGGTGATTGCCACGGCATGGTAGAGGCTTAGTGCTGATGGCAGTCGATTGGGGAGGCGGATGACAAACTGCGCAGCTCAAAATAATTCGATTTAGAGGCCCACCACAAAATGCGCGCGCACTAAAATGAGCTTATCCCGCCCAAGCCGCCTCGGCTGTGAAGCTTGGTTGAACGCGTCTCCGTAATTGGGCCGCTACTGCCTCAAATCCCTTGGCAGGGGATCGGGCGTCCTATTTTTAAATCCTGACTTACTAAGGAACCAAACTTTTTCTTCCCACAGCCTCGCCTGCCAGCCTTGACCACGACCGTGCGCCCTCGCTGAAGCCTCGCACTGTGGCTGATGTTGCCCTTTTCGAGAGATCCGGGGTACGTTCCGACAGATCAATTTTCAACACGCCATGCATGACGTTGCGGGACCTTCTTCATCTGGTCAACGTCGTATGACGCGAAGGAACACGAGCAGTACCTCGTAAAGTAAGCGCGTATAACCTTTTCCACGTCGGGCAAGGCCTGCTGATTTCGTCGTCCCCCTCTCCGCAAAGAACAAGCAAAAAGGCGCAGAAACTTGAAGCTTGAAGCATTTTAGCTTTACCCAGTATCGACGAGAAGCTGCCATCTGTACTCGGTACAATGTAGAGAGCCGCAATGTCTCACCCAGGCTGGTGAATACGGTCACCACACACCATACTGTCCGAGAACTTTCGTCATCTAGGATCTCACCTTGCCCTCCCTAATCTGCCTTTGGTGCTGTCACTGTCGCTGTCACTGTCATCCGCTCCGGGAGTCCCATCATCCATCAGCCGTTTGTGCATAGTACTCACTCCTACTGCGGCCGGACGAATACCGTCACGACCAGATTTTTGGAACCACGTGTCCGAGCCAAAGTCTTACGGTTGGACAAGTCGATGGAGCCGTGCTTGCAATCACGGCATTTGGATGGGTTACTGGTACTATGGAATGTATGGATGCTCCGGAATCTCGGGCTCTGGCAGATTAAACCACGAACATCACGTTCTCGATGGGGACTGCTTGGGATATACCGAGATGAGACCAGCGGAAGGCCTTGCATCCTATGCTCAACTTCCGCTCGAAGCTCGCTGTTTTTTTTGCGAATCTGTGTCTACTACTCTGGGGTGGGCTTGATGACTCAGAGCCTAGCACGGCAAGAATGAGTATTTGCGATCATCTTCTCGGTCACGGTCTACTCTCAGAGCCTAGCACGGCAAGATGAGGATTTGCGGTCATCTTCTCGGTCACGGTCTACTGCCACAGCCGCTATACCCACTCCTGCTGATTTCGAAGTGGATGCCCACCCTCTTCGACGCTCACCAAGAGACTTCTATTCTGGACCACGGACTGGCAGTAAGTTGTCTCGGTCGCAAGATCTGCCTAGACCGAAGACAGCCGCCAGTGTGAGTCGACGGTGCGAGGCCACACGATCTCTCATGTATGATCCGGTTATGTGGCCCATCTTCCTGAGCGCAAGAAAAGTCTTCTCCTGTCTTTTGCTGTAATTGCAGAAAGATGAATTTGCAAGTTGCTGCCTGCGTTGCAGTTCTTCGCAAATAGACCGGACATGCTGCTTTGCGAGAGCCACTTGCCAGAACTGTCCTTCGCATACATGCCGCTTCGTCCCCCGTCGATATTCAGCCACAAGGACTGTGAAGAGCCCTCGTTTCTAACCTCTGAGTGACACAAGTTGACCTGATGACGACGGTAAGGACGCTGCAAGAGATTCGACCGAGCAACAGGATACGGAGTTCAAACAGAACAAGCCACCTTAGCACATCCACAAACCTACCTCTGCACGATATACGGTCGAGAAGATGTGCTCTCCTACATGGATGGGTTTGCTCGACCACGGGCAATCCGCCTCCCTATACCAGCGAACCATGACTCTCGTACCCGCTCGTCGAACTCCCCTACCCTTCTGCTCTACCGAGGCTATTGGGCCAGCGAAATAATGAAGAGTTTTGTGTATATGTAAGCATTTGGAGATATACAGCCAACCAAGAGTCAACCTTCACTCACCTACTGGAGCACCCACGCCGATATCCGCCGGTAACGTTCCCCGCATTGATGAGCAATATCGGTAGTGGATGGCATCATCGCGGCCGAACTCAGTGGTACAAACAGCATTTACCTCGAGCATAATACGAGATCGAACTTCTTTCGGCATACACGTACTCTTGTGTGTTGTCGTACCAGAACCGATTGCGAAGCGGCTCATCACAATGGCGACAGAGACCATCACACGCCCAGCCTTCCTCTCGATCCCCCAGTGGACGCCCGTCCCTGAGACCAAGGAGGAGTGTATGCATCCAAGCCCAAGCCCAAGCCGCGGCGATTTCCTGATCTCTTGATTCAGCACTAACTTTACATTCTTACAGTGGACTGGGCCGACCTAGTGACGCTCGACCTCAGCAAATTCGACCAGCCAGGCGGCAAGCAGGAACTGGCGGCTCAGCTCTTCGACGCCGTGAACCGAATAGGTAAGTCGGCTGCAGCGCCCCGACCGGACAATGAGTCCATTGTACTATGATTGATCACCGTATCCCGAATGTCGAATCTGCGGCCCAAGAGAGTTACACAGCAGACTAATTTCGTCCTTTCTTTTCCCGCCAGGCTTCTTCTACGTCATCAACTTCGGCCTCACGCAGGAGGAAGTCGACCGGCAATTCAGCCTGTGCAAACAAATCTTCGAGCTCCCCACGGAGGAGAAGCTCAAATACCGCGCCGACCTCGAGAACGGCGGGTACAACGGCTACAAGCCGCTCGGGATCCGCGAGATCAAGAACGGCGTCAAGGACAACACGGAGATCTACAACACGCCGAAATTCACCGAGCAGTACGCGCGCGACCATCCCAAGGTCATCACCGACCATTGGGATGAGATCCGGTATTTCGCAAAGCACATCCATTTCGAGATTGTGCGCAAGCTCCTCGTGCTGTTCGCGCTGGTGCTCGAGTTGCCCGAGGACTATTTTCTGAACATCCACCGTTATGACGAGAAGAGTGATTGTCATTTCCGCTATATGAAGTACCAGTAAGTCAGGCGGGCGGTCGGCCGTACGGACCCTGGGCCTTCGCGCGTGCGTGAGCATACGCATTCGCATACGCACACGCACACGCATAACTTAGAGGCATAGACTGACAATATTGGTGTCGTCGTTCTTTGCAGCCGCCGCTCCGCCGAGGTGAACGAACAGCTCGACAACGTCTGGGTCAAAGGACACACCGATTTCGGGAGTCTCACTTTGCTTTTCAGGTATGTTCACGTTCACGTTCACGTTCGCGTATCACTGCAATTGTCAATATTGGAATTCTCCACTTTGTGCTGGGGGTTGAGCCGCGTTTGCCTGCCTGCCTGCCTGCCTGCCTGCCCGCCTGCCCTCCCTTCCTAGGGGTGTCCATTCTATACCTACCTAAGCATCTTGCTCGCTCTTACTGACTAGTAATTCGCAGACAACCCGTAGCGGCGCTCCAAGTCCGCACGCCGGAAGGGCAATGGAAATACGTCAAACCGTACCCCGAATCCATCACGGTCAACATCGCCGACGTGCTCCAGTTCCTGACCAACGGGTTCCTCAAGTCGAGCATCCACCGCGTGGTCGTGCCGCCGGCGGACCAGGCCGACGTCGACCGCCACGGCGTGCTCTACTTCGTGCGGCCCGAGGATGATACCGAGCTGGTCCCCGTGCGCGACAGTCCCGTGCTGCAGAGACTCGGGTATGATCGGGCCGCGGACGAGGCGACCGTCGGCTTGACGGCCGGGGAGTGGGTTAAGGCGAGGGTGGCGAAGAATGTGTCCCGCGTGGGCAAGGAGGAGGAGAGTATTATCAAGGGGGTTAAGGCTAGGTATTATGATTAGAGATAGACGGGTCGAGTGGAGTGGAGGTAGAGTACAGTAGAGTCGATGCTTCCGAAGGTACTGTGGTTGAAGTACGGATGTGGAGGAGTGAGTACCGAGTCCTTCTGGTGCTGTATTACTGGGAGTAGAGTAACTACCTAGTTAGTGAGGAAGGTATATGGGGAAGACGAATCGATGTGTGTGTTACGGAGCATTGACCGAGACACCTCTGTCTCTGTCCCTCTGTCCCTCTGTCCCTCTGTCCCTCTGTCCCTCTGTCCCTCTGTCCCTCTGTCCCTCTGTCCCTCTGTCCCTCTGTAC